>JAHZNF010003578.1:1519-14016 GCA_027744215.1 Troglopedetes dispersus | reverse complement strand
CTTACCGACCCTAAACACCAAAGGTCCCTACCTTTGCTATTTTATAGGGTCGGAAAAGTAAAGCTAACCGTGAGAACTAGTATAATGAGAATTGAAGAAAAGAAATGGAGCAGAACAGAAAAAAATAGTGTTTACAATTGCTAACTACATTAAATTTTGATTTTCCCGCGTCCATGTTGTCCAAATTAAAAAAATAATAACAAATTCATAATCCACTCAATGATATCCTGCTTGCAAAAAATGCAAATTGAAAAGGTCGATTGACCTTTGACCAGAAAGGATTTGTCTCCAGGCCATTAGCCAACTCCACCATAGTGCCTGTAAGGATATATGTTTATCTTTATTTACACTCATTTTAGGCTTTGTAGAGGATAATTTCATTTTGTCCGAATGTGATGTGAACCTTGTTTATCTTTATTAATTGTGCTCAATTAATAGCCTAATCTGCATATAATATTATTAAACTCTCATTCTCCGGTACTCACTGGAAGTCAATCTCATAATAGTGCCGGCTAGTGAAAGAATTTCTTCAAAAGCTGACGCGTTGCGTTGCCGAGCTATTACTAGGAAGGCCAGGACCCCGGACGGATATCTATGAGATGAAGAGAAGAGGTGGAAGGTTCTGCGAAACAACTGTTATACTCTGTTCACATCCAATGCACTCGCTTCTTCAACTAAAATATAATACCTATATTATTGAAACTACAAAAATGGTACACACACGACAAACAAGATAAAATATTGTTAGAAAGGAAAAGCGGAAAGTGGAAATGCAATCTAGTAGTATTCTATCCAACAACAACGGATGGATACACTTAAAAAGAAAGAGGTGGACACAGAACAGACTACTCACGTAAAAAGTTGAATGAGACGATAGACGATCTTCTCTGATGGAGATGTTATGAATGTAGCTTATATGAGCGCACTGACGACTCTGTTCTCATATTGCTTGAGAGACACCCTCACACACAACATAACACACAGATAGAGCCAAGCAGCCAGGCGGCTACAAAAAGCACAAACACGTAAATACATACAGTCTATTTTTTAATAAGCCAATAATATAATGAAATGAGTTAATTCGTTGTTTGTGACTGAAGGCTGCGCTGATTCTTGACAGTCCTTGTAAGTCTCAGAAGATTTGACCCGCCCGGAAGGAAATGGAACAGTTAGGTAAATCTTCTTGACTTCCTGAGAATCCAAATACGACAACAATCAATGACTAGCAAGGCCACATGGCTTTTTATTTGCTTCAAAATTCTTAATGACAAAAAAGCATTGAAACCAATTGAAAAAAGTTTCAGCATCAGGTCACGATTGACCTGGTTAAGTTTTCTCATGCCAATTCCGATTTGAAAAAAAACTCAAGTGAGGCTCATTAACTCGAACCGCATTTTAATGCGTGCGTGACATGTATTCACCCTCAGAGAATCAATCGGATTTGAATTTCCATTCAAATCCTTTCAAAGTCTTTCCCCCAACTTCATCCATTGATATTTTTGTAACTTATCCAACACCAGATGCAATGTCAGTAATTGTTTTTGTCCAGTTTGCAAATCGACTCGAGAAGAAGTATTTAGGATAGACAGTTAGACAGAAATTAATATTTCAGCTAACCAACGCGTGGAAGTGGAGTGAGATTCAAGTTGCAATCAGTAGATTTTAGTTGGATGATGAATGATATGATAAGCTATTTTAGCAATTTAGTGGACATATCTCTGTCTCTGTCCTATGTAAATGTATTTTGGCTGGTTTACCGAATTACGAGTGTCGCAGCCCCGTAGACTCCATACTCATGCCATAACAGTAGAAAAATCCAACAACACAATGAGAATACTTTCTTCAATAATAACTTGCGTACGCAATTATGTAAACTGAGTTCAAAAGCATTGCAGCACCCCCAGCCTTAGAAGATAATTTGCTCTGGCTTCAAAATGGCAGCTCGTGTATGTATGCTCGTATGTGCGTTTGATAGAGCGGAATACTTAGTTTCTAATCCATAAGTTTCAGACTAATTTCCTGACGAACAATTTTTTGGAGAGGACATGAAATTTTTTTTCGATTGTTTGCTGATCAAAAATGTGTGGCACCCCCCCCCCCCCGTCTACAGAAAAAACTTGAATACCAATGTGCGATTTAGTTTGGATTATTGATCAGCATATGAGAGTTAGTAGGTATGCAAAAGATTGGATGCGATTCCGCCATGCAATTTTCTTGTACAAATTGCACGTATCAAATGGGAAATGGGTTGAGCTCACTAAACTCCCTCGCCGTCGTATGAAAGATCAATCGGAGATAATTCTCCCAATTATTCATGGACACTTTAAGGACGGAATGAGCTTTCCAACGGTGTACCATTTGTCCCCATAGCATCGCGGAGTTAGTATAACATAACACTTTTGTCATGCGTAAAAACTGTGCAAATTTTGCACATTAGCGATATTTGCAGAACTCGGTGTTTGAGATTAATTAACCAACAGATTCTGTGGTCGACCTTAAGAATCAGAAGGGGAATATGACTTAACTAAAATATGGAATCGACGCAGAATGAGGAGGGGAATCGAACGGTACTACTCCCATTTCTTAAATATGACCTCGGTGACCCCCAGGGGTCAAATTCTGAAATGGCCTGGAAAGTGATTTTTTGTACGTTTCAGACGATTCTGAAACGATGATAAGTATAATTATAATCATGTGTGTAATATGTAAATGTAAGTGTATTCGTATACTTAATACATGTGTGGATTGCATTATTTTGGCTTAGGTTAGGTTAGGTTTAAATACCAGAATTGTATTTCTGCGTTGCCACGAGTCCGGCGAGAGGTATGGCTTGGTTTGGTCCGGCTCGAATCTAGGTCTGGCAATATTCAGCGCGAGGTTTGGCCAGGCTAACTTAGGATTGGCCCGGCTAACTTAGGTTTGGCGAGGCTACCACAGGTTTTGCCCGGGTACCTTATGTTTCGTACAAGGTTTAGTCAGGTTCGGTACATTTTTGTGCTGATTAGCATTAACAAAAATGCTAGTCGCCAACAAAAATGCTCAGAATCGCTTGAAACGTCAAAAAAACCACTTTTCAGGCCATTTTAGATTTTGACCTCTGGGGTCACCGAGGTCATATTTAAGAAGTGGGAGTAGTGCCGTTCGATTCCCCTCCTCATTCTGCATCAGTTCCATCTTTTAGTTAAGTCATATTTCTCCCCCCTGATTCTTAAGGTCAACCGATTCTGTTTAGAAAATTACATTTATATTTAACGCAAATGGTGTTTTAGTATTTCGGATGGAATTAGACGCCGTATAAATTGGGTGATTTTTGTGAGACATTTTTTTACAAGTGTACCTACGGCGTCACATTTGCACACTTTCTGTCAAGGGCAAAACCGTCGTGTTCTACCAACTCCGTGATGCTGTGGGAAAAAATGATACACCGTTGGAAAGCTCATTCCGTCTTTAAAGTGTCCATGAATAATTGGGAGAATTATCTCCGATTGATTTTTCATACGGCGAGGGAGTTTGGTGAGCTCGACCCATTACCCATTCGATACGTGCAATTTGTACAGAAAAATTGCATGGCGGAATCGCACCCAATCTTTTGCATACCTATTTACTAACTCTCATATGCTGAATTCAATAATCCAAACTAAATCGCACATTAGTATTCAAGTTTTTTCTGTAGACGGGGTGGTGCCACACATTTTTGAAAAGCAAAAAATCGAGAAAAAAATTTCATGTCCTCTCCAAAAAATTGTTCGTCAGGAAATTAGTCTGAAACCTATGGATTAGAAACTACGTATTCCGCTCTATCAAACGCACATACGAGCATACATACACGAGCTGCCATTTTGAAGCCAGAGCAAATTCTTTTCTAAGGCTGGGGGTGCGGCAATGCTTTTGAACTCAGTTTACGTATCATGAATCATGATGGTTTTTGGTTGTTTTGTGTGCTCTCTCGATCCTCGTTTCTATCTCTTGTTCGTATTTACGTATGGCTGCAGATCTCAGCGCTTCCATAGCCTAACATGATATTAATTCTCCTCATGAATAAAAATTCTGCCTGATTTTTGAATTGCCGAAAAAGCCTCCTTCATTGCCGTTTTTTCTGAAGCGCACGATACATTTGCTAATTAATATAGCCAATAGCATATATCTAATAAATTTTTATTAAAAATATGCGGTATCAGTAAATGAACCCCCCGGCCCCGAGTTTACACATATCTAAAATGAAATCTACAGGTCAAGACTAATCGACTTGGTTCAAAATTCGTGGTTTTGTGCGTTAGGTCAAAGCGCGCAGCAGCCTTAGTGTTCACAAGCATTTTTTGTCGCTTAGCATATTATATCAAGATTCTTTGTTAGTTACTTATTTTCCTGTGATCTAAAAATGCATCGTTCAATAAGTCACTCACTACAGCCATTCAACCAATGTCATCAAGGAATAGCCATTTGCGTGTCTGTCTGACCCGAAGAGCTGATGTGTGGGAGATAAACTTGACCTCGATCTCGTCGGATACTTCTGAGGCGAAAAGTTGTATGGCAAATGCATAGAAAGTTTGGATGGAGGAATTGACAGTTGAGGAAGTGGATTTTCATCTTACATGTATATTTCTTGCGAAAACTCGTACGGTAAGTAAATGTGTACGTCGTATAGTCGAATGTGAATGTGAGTGAAATTTAATATACGAATATATTATATGAATTACGAATATAATATACGAATTTAATACATGAAATTTAAGTAAGAAATACAATGAAAACATCATCGCCTGCGCGTGCTGTATTGTCTTGTGAGGCAAAGAACTGTAATGTTGAAAGAAGTGTGTTCACCTACGATGAAATGTTGATGCTAGACGAAATCTCAGTCTCAGCGCAGCAATTTCTATTTTCCACCGTAACATACTTTACCTTACCACTTCACTTGGGACTTACACTAAACAGGATTTTCGGATAATTGCATTCAGTCTGTTATTGCGAATTTACATTATTAATGATGGTCAACTACAATCGAAAGAATCCTCATGTACACTATAATCCTTTAAGAGTTTGCTACAGGAAAGGCCTCTGAACAATTTCTAAGTATATCAATGCATTTCTTACTTACTAAAACGAGACAAAGAGCTCTCCAGAATTTAAAAAAACCATGTCATACAGCCTACGCACATAGACATTATTATTAGCTAGGGAACTCTGTACTGTTGAAAGACAGATGAATCTAATAAATATTACCTACCTGGCAATTTCACCACACTCCAGTCACTATAAGTTATATTTCAGTTGTTTTACGAAATTGGAACATATTATGCAATTAGGATTTCAAACTCAAAATGCATAAATGCAAAGAAGTCTTTTTTACCGAAATCTTTTATCTAAGAAAACTTCTGGAAACTATAGTAACCATAGTAACCAATTAAATGAGTATCGTTTAATGTATAAATGTGTGTAATAAAGCTGGTCACTACGTAATCTGCATAATATGAATCAATCTGCTTACTATCTGCTGTTTGCCTTCATCCAAATTTCCTAATTCCCAATACCCATCATTATCATTGTCTTGTCTCGTCTGCAGAAAACAAACAGAATTGGAAAAGAGTCAGCAAATGTAACTGAAAAAGGACTAATTAAGTGAATGTGATAGCCTCGTGTCATGCATGTACAGATTGTACAGTTCATTGGATTGTGCGGATTGGACCTAAAGCATATTGTAACAACTTTGTTTGTTGTAGTATCAGTGCTGCACATTCAAGTATGTAGTCAAAGTCGAGCAGAGAATATTATTTCGGCCAATGTATATTTCAATTGCTGTAATTTATAGTCATCTAATGAATTGGAAGAAACCTAGCTGGTTGGGGCTGGCTTGTCTTAATTTCACCAGAATGATCTTCATGCATAATATAAATTGTTGTTTTAATGATGATCTTTTGGGAAACGGTCATTTATTAGACTACATGCCACTTTGCATTTTTCTGTCTAGCTGGCATTTTTGGCATACTTATATTTAGTATTTAGACAGTATGCATCTATCAAATGCAGAATTGAAGAAAGGGTACTGTAATAGAGGGAAGAACGAGAAGAGAAAGAGAAGTGAGTGATTCCAGTTTCCACATATTATCGTAAAGTTCTCATTGAGGTTGCGAAAAATCTTTAGGCTCTGTAATTTCAAAGCTGGTAGACAACTGCATAATACATGTTGTTCACTTGTAGCTGTTTTAATTTAAATCGTGCAATCTTTTTAAGCTGATGTATATAAAAATTTGAAAATGCCTGTGAGATTTGAAATGATGGAGCTTGAAAATTTTTCCCGGCACTCAATTATTGAAAAAAATGCGTCGTTGTGAAATGTCAAAATAAAATGTCATGCTACATGTACTTTTTCCTAGTGTATGCCCCCAAAAGGACCGACATCCAGTGGTGAATGTTCATTGGCCTAAGATGGAGCCGGGAGTTCAATATCATTGGCAACCATGGGAGAAGAATGATTTTTTATTTAAGTAAGTACGTGTACCAAATGATATAATTCTGGAACTTTGCGACGGCGATAGACAAATGATGTTGTTCATAGACATAATAATATGCATTTTAATTATGATCGGCGATTCCAGCTCAGGAGTTAAATGGGTTTCACTTTAACAAGATCAATATTACGCCAGCGTCAAATAATCGGTGAGACAGGATGGGTTTGTTTCCTTTATTATTAATATTTATTAACGGTAATATTGAACGCTACTAACAAATAGCGTTGTTGTGTTGGATATGGGTATGACTAATACAATTTGTGTTAAGATACACATTGTTATTATTCAGTATTATTGGCTGTAACAGTATGCAGCGAATTACCTTTTGGTTAAAGCATGTTACAATTTCATTTATAAAAAAACAACATAAACCGGGAAATTTTGGAGTATACAGTAACTAACAAATATTTTTTTTTCGGAAAGTTTGCAAGCACTTCACGGTTTTTTACAGCTACGTTGAAACAACCAATTTTGATGATCATCTAATTTCATTCGTTACAATTACCCTTATGCTTTTGGTATATTGTTTAACACTGACTGACGCCTCCTTCTCATACTGGTAATTGTAGTATGCATCGTACATCTTTTTAATGTTGTATTTAATTAAAATAATATATTAATAAAAAATGTTAAATACTGTTAACAAAAAACGGCTTCATTTACAAGGTTTCCTATACATCTAACAACGTTAATACAAGCAACAACTAAAATGATTACAATAATCATGATTAATAATATTGTTACAACGGAAAACATTAATAATAATAATAGCAACAAGCGTGATGAGAAATACTCAAAACGTAATTACGGGTTCATAACATAATGTTTTTTGTCATTCAGGACTAATTTTTGATAAGTTACAGTTTTAGTGGCGTAAAAGGCATAGAAAAGGTCGGTAAATCTGTTTTCCTGAATAACTATAAAAAATTATACATATATAGTAATTAATATTTTTTAAACAAATTAAACACCACAATCAAATTACTCCCTGATTATTTAACAGTCGTCGACATTTTTTTTACATAAATTCTTCTTCGTAAGAGCCACTCGA
Source organism: Troglopedetes dispersus (assembly GCA_027744215.1). NCBI lineage: Eukaryota > Metazoa > Arthropoda > Collembola > Entomobryomorpha > Paronellidae > Troglopedetes > Troglopedetes dispersus. The sequence continues at coordinate 6,459 of JAHZNF010003578.1, read as the reverse complement.
CTCTTCCTTTATTAAACAAAGAAGCACACGTACTTATTTTCAATTTAAGCCTTTCACAAAGATTGTTCAGCTTTTTTTCATCACACATACATACTTCATCATAAAATTCTGTCAGCAAATTTATGGTTGTCGTTGCACGTTAAGGTGGCTCATTGATTTGCTACTGAAAATACTTTTTTTTACTTCATGATAGAACTATAGTGTTTTGATCAGAGGGTGTCCTGCAACCTTCCCACTTCTCTTTAAGTTTTCAAATATAAATGGCGATATTGACGCTTTTCCTTACATTAAAAATTGTTACATTCAAAATCCTGTAGTAGCAAACCTGTCAGTCAGTAGTGAGTAGTGAAGTTATCATCGTAAAGTAAATTTGAATCACATGAAGTCCGAGATCTTAGTCTTTTAAAAGTAAATTGTAGTAATGGTTAATATTACATTTTGGAAGGACGGGTTCGTTCGTTCAGATACATCACTCCCATCATCAAAAACATGCAAACAAACGTACGTAGAAAAGAACTTCTCGCCGAAGTCAGTAGAATGTCCTCATCACAGCACGATTTTCATTGTAGATAATTAATAATAATAAAATTACAATTACAATAATACAAAAAATGACGACGTCGGTTCATTATCAGGCAAAGTGGTGAGGAGGACATCAAAACATTACTCTAACGTGAATTTACTGTATAATATAAATTATATGGCGACAGTAGTGTATCTAGCAACCATCATTTGGGTGCACAAAAAGTTATTAACAATTAATCAATCGTTATTACATGGATAACCTTAATATTACGTATTATTGTAAAAATTAATATTGTACACATATTTATCAACTAGTTTGTATTATTGTTTGTCAAAAAATATAAAAATGTACCCCTACTTCCCATTATATCTTCGCGTACACAAAATCAAGGTTATTTATTCGTTTTATTATTTTCCAGATTATAATTTTCGAGTGTATTACCCAGGATAATCTTTCTGTAATAAAAGTACCAGGGATTGTTGTTGTCGCCGTGTAAAAAAAATCTTTTTTTAATAATCATTTACTGTTAAGTTTCCTTATCGTTGTTGTTGTTGTTGTCTATTTACAATTAAAATTGTTTTCAACTAGATAGTATACCACAACAGAGTGCCGTTCCATTTTCCTCGTGGATTTTTAAAATTAAGGTGTAGAATTCAAGTGTCGCATTCTAGTCCACTTTTTACAGCATAAATTATAGTTACGTACACAATTCTATCATTATTACCATTACATCTAGTATCTGCAATGCCCAAGCCTTTGTTTAAATAATATTGAAGGTAGGTCTTTGATTTGTTCGTATAAAAATTCTTAGTGTATTGTATATATACAACAACAGAAAAAAACAACTATACAATTACATAAAAACAAACTCCTTTCAATTATAGAACAAGTGGATAATATTATGATTTAATTAATTTATATAAAACAAGCCTACTTATTTACTACGAAAGATAGTCTGGTGAGGGCTCTGCCAAAGGCTCTGGCGTTGTAAATAAGGGATTGGGGAATTCTGGTGGGTGAGGCAGGGGTCCCTCTGACTTAGGTCTTCTTCTCGCCAGCAGCCAGCATGAAACTGCTACGGCTACTGCAACAAGGGCGAGTAGCGCGGTGATGATTAGAGAGATGATGAATCCCACCATCGACACACAGACTTCTTCTTTCTGAATTTGTGGAGCTGTGAAGTTAGAGATTACGAAGATTAAAATAACCATATTTTAATAGTTTATTTTACAATTTTCTTTGGAAGTTCAGAGAAATTTCAAAGGCGACGGGAAACGCACCTTCTGTTGGATTAAGAAGACGATCTTCACGTCGCTCCAGAGCCAGAATAGGATTTGACTGAACGGTGACTTCCTCGCGTGTCAGTCCTTCGAATTTTGACAGTTGGGATGAAAGACTGGAATCAGCGTCATCAAACACTTGACGCTTTCTTCTACGCCCAAATGCATTTTGTCCTCGGCAATTAACCTGCGAATTAATCAAAAGAAATTTAAATGCTTTTGCTTCTTTTCTGAGCTCAGCAGGTATTCGTGATCGATGATACTATGAAAGTGATTGTAAAACAAAAAAATCAGGATAATTTTTTCAAATGTTGGAACTCACTTCGTACAGGTTTTAAGTTAAAAATACAAATTGGTGTGCAACTCACGTCAACATGCATCAAGCCACAAGTTCCAAACTTCACTTTGAAGTCCACAGGACCTGCAAAGTACTGCACCGATTTCCTACAGTTGGGATCCTTTGAGTGGCCCTTCACGTAGAGCAGCCCGTTGAAGTCCGAGTTGTTGGACGGTGGGATGTACACATCCACCTGGACTCCATCGGCCAAACAGTTTACAATCATTTCGGGTGGATTGAAGTCAGTTCTTAAGATGTCCGGTGCTACAAGATGACAAATAATATTTATTGCTTAGTGCCTAGGAAATCTTGGCTTTCACATAAGAAATTATTTTTTAAAAAAATATCTATCCACATACTCCTTCCTCCACAGTACACTTCTGGATTTGGATTGGGTGGTAAGTCCTCCGGACACAAGCACACCGCCTGGTGATTTATTGCATTACAGTAGGCATTGGTTCCACACACTTTCAATGCACAAGGATTAATGCAAGTGGCGTTCGTCACGTAGCAGAATCTGTCAAGCGGGCAGTCTGAATCTGATTCGCAGCCTGGATGTACTGGCTCACAAACACCGTTCCTGATTTCATACCCGTGACCCTCCGGGCACACGCAGTTTCCTTGAGAGTCCAGAATGAAATTTCTATCCGTTGCACAAATGCATCTGCCGTTCTCGTTGAGGCGGAAACCTGTAAGGGGAATGTTCAGAATTAATAGAGATTGTTTCACAGTGCCCCAATTTTCTCCAAACCTGATTTTTCACCTTTCTCAGTTGGGCAAGGTAAGCAATTTCCATCATCATCAACACCATAACCAGGCGGACAGACGCAGTTTCCTCGGTCATCAACAATGTAGCCCTTATCGGTTGGACATTGCGGAGCTAAAACATATGCGATATATTTTCAAATTACTGTAAAATTGACTAAAATTGGGTAGATTTCGTGTTGCTCTTTCCCATGTGACTCATCAATTTGTATATGTGCATGAATGAAGATAATGATAAAAATATATTATAGTAATTTTTGTTCTTTCTTAGTTGTTAACGTTGTTAGACATATATATTGGTTACATAATATATGTGTCATTGTGCGAATTAATTTTTGTGTGCAAAAAGGGGTTATAGAGGTTAGGTCCGGTGTTAGAGAGAAGACAAAATAAGAAATGCGCTCTTACGAAGTCTACACTCGATTGCCGCATTGCCACGATAACCTGGCAAGCATTCACAAATCATCGTTCTCACAGGCAGTGTGTCGAGAACGCGACACTCCGCATTGATACCGCAAGGTCTACCTTCCGTGCAAGGATTTTTACACTGGGCATTGATACAGGCGAGTTGGGAGGGACACTCACCATCATTCTCACATCCAACTTTAACTACACAGCAAGAAAACATTGTCCACATCACATATATTTACAAAGAACCATGATAGACAATCAAAAAGACAAGAAGATTTTTGTTTTGGATAGATTTTTTTTGTAAAGTGGCAAGGAAGAAAGTTGAATGAAACGGGAAACATGATCGAAATTAATTCCAAATTATATACAGTACCCTGTCGGCAATTTGTGCCTCGACTGCCCTCGAATCCAGGGGGACATGCGCAGTCTACGTTATGGTCATAAACTCTACATTCAGATGGGGGAGCGCAAAGGTCATTAATCGCGCAGGGATTTTCGCAGCGTCCATTTATACAAGCTTTGTCGCTGGGACATTCGTCATTAGCTTGGCAGCCGATTGTTATGCAGGACACGAGCGGGTTTCCTCGCGTGCCCACGGGACACTGACATATGGCTTGGTGGGCAATTCCGTGACAGGTGGCTCCCACACCGCAAGGTGGATGTGGTGATGGGGCGCACACTGGCTCACAGTTCCGGTTGATGCAGGCATGTGTTGTGGGACACTCGCTATTTGATCGACAGCCGACTACAAGGAAAATAATTAAATATGTAATATCTGGTCAAAAAATTTGTTTTACATTTAAATAATTTTATTTAATAAAGGTTCCGAAAATATTGTACCTGGATGACATCCAAAATCTGGGTTTCCATCGTAACCATCCAAGCAGGAACATACTGGCTTGTGATTAACAATCTTACAGTCCGCATTGGGACCACACTGGCATGGGTTTCGACAAATGCCGTAGAAGCAAGCCAGTTCTGTGCTACATTCATCATCACTCCTACATCCTCTTGGCTCGAGTGGTTTGACTGGGCGACATGTGGCATCTCTTCCTCCAACGTAGCCATCAGGGCATTCGCATATCATAGTTCTTACTGGGGCCGAGTCAATGACGCGACAAACTGCGGGGGATGTGCAGGGAGTCAGGGCTCTGCATGGATTCTGACATTTGTCGTCAATACAAGCTAATTGAGAGGGACAGTCGGTATCTACAACGCATTCGGGCTTGGGTTCTTGGTCACATGAGAAGTAAGGATGGCCAACAAAGCCGGGCTCGCATCTACAAACGGCTTGATGGTCCTCATTGAAGCATTGGGAGTTGGCTGGCGCACATGGGTTTCTGTTTAAGCAGGGGTACTTGCAGTCAGAATTTATACAAGCTTTGTCAGATGGACATTCGGAATCGGAGCGACATCCAATAACGTAGCAAGCTTCATATGGATTTCCACGGAAGCCTGGTCGACACTTGCACTCGGCTCGATGGTTGGGAACGAAACATTCTGCGTTGGAGCCACAAGTTTGGTCCAGCAGACATGGGTTAACACACTCGCCCTTGAGGCATGCTTTGTTTGAATCACATTCGGAATCAGATTGACAACCCGTGCAGGGAAATTGCTCCTT
>JAHZNF010003577.1:0-10443 GCA_027744215.1 Troglopedetes dispersus | reverse complement strand
TGATGAAAGGAAGGATGTCAAAAGAATATCTGAATGAGTTACCAAAAAAAACGATACTCTGCAAATGTACACGCTCCTTTCATTTGCATACGCACGCCCTCCTAAAGCATAGAGAAATAATAAAAACTAAATAAAAAACTTCCCATTCTGTGTGTACTGTGTCACTTTTGCACAGTCAGACAGACAAAAAAATTAAGTGTCAATTTGCTATTTACTATATGTAGTTAGGTTGTTAAATATATGCAGGTGAATTATGGATGTTATGATAAAAAAGTTTTTAAAAAATAATCGTTTCAGTCTCGACAATATTACTTGTTAAAGTACGTGTAATGTGTAATCTGCTTGAGTTATGTAGCTTGCCGGAATTAAGCAATCCACTCTGAGAAGTAGAAAAGATAAAATATTAAAGTAAATAAAACACGAGACTGATAGTAATCCACTAATGTACGAGATTTACAAGAGTGCACGAGGCAATTCTGCAAAAAAAAATATCCTGCTGTGATCCTCAACTATAGCGAGAGACTTTGCTATTATCATCACTATCGCACCATCGTGTTTTTTTCTCTTGTCTCAACTCCACCACTTCCAGATACTTACTTAGCTCACCCAAAGGGTTTTTACTTTTATATTTTTAATACATAATTTTCTATGTTGACGGCACTGAACGGTGATGATGACAAATGAGGGAAGTTTTTGTGCAAAGCAGGAGATTCACTTGGTGTTGCTCATGCCATGATCAGTTTAAAATATGAAAGTTATCTCCTGATGATTAAATACCGAGCACTGAAGCTAAATGCTTTCAACGTCAATCAAAAAATAAGTTATCGCTGTTTGGATATATTACGTATTTATATGTGACCATTAAAATATTTGATGGGATCCTTGTACAACTTTTATCTTTTTTTACAGTCTGACTGAACCAACGTTTTTAGTTTATCTATGAATAATGTGTGTTATCACAACACAAAGTAATAAGCGCACAAAAACAAACTACCAATAATAAAAATTACTCATGAGTGAGGTTATCGCAATACAAAATAGTTGTTCAAGGAAAGGTGACTAAGGTTTGCTTTGTGTTAAAGCGAGCATTATACAGAAAGTGTAAGTAAAAAAGATCAGCGACCAACCACTTTTGTTCATTTCCGATCAGCAAGTTGCCGTTATAATAATGCTACCTTTTATTTCCTCCTTGTTCACACGCTCAGTGTAAAATTATGCACCCTTAACTACAATCCTAAATTGTCTTTAAGTTACGATCGCGAACGAACGTGAGAATAATAGACTGAAAGTAAAACTGCGCACAACAAATACTTGATTATTTTTTGCGCTTTAACAATGCATCTCCATATTATGATCATTGGTATGCTTCGATTGTACAAAAATTGTTTTTCATTTGCTAAAACATGTGTCTTGTCATGCTTCGCATCACTCTTGATCAATTAATGCAAATATATGTATTTCAAATAAATGGTTTTATGTGCCGATTAAAAAAATAAAAACACTTTCGTTGCAGCATGAGGCGTTGAGAGCGCACTATGTGTGCAGCCTTTTAAGTTGTTGCATTGTTTTGATCTAGAAACATTAATGCTAATTCATTTCTTCTATACATGTCTTCACCTGTTTATAATTGGCTCAGGCAGAAAATAACCGTGTTTACAACCACAACTTTCCGCTTTCCTACGTGACTATTAAAGAAGTTCAGGTTTAATGAGTTGTCTCATTTCGAAAGGTGGATTCCTTTAATATTTTTTGCACTACTTTTATGCATATTTTTTAGTAACAAAAATCATTTCAAGCTTGAGGGCATGCAACTAATGTCGAAAGGATTAAGTATAGTGGAAGTGGAGCTAGTATAGCAAAAAATCAAATGATAGCAATCTAAAAGGAGTCTTTTTCTGTAAAGGATTCTCGGTAGGTACATACCAGAAATCGCAGGAATTAAAATAGAGTAATTACTCTACGTGCACTGCCTACCTAGGACACTACTAAACACAATATTGTAATCAATAGCGACCTCAAACATTTTAGAAAAAATAAACGTTGCATCCTCTTCCTCCAATTCCACATCCACCTCTCCCCCATTCTTCACGTTTCACTCTCATTTGTTTTAGAACCATCTCTCACCATTACAATGGCAAATGCAACATGACAATGACATAAATAATGGATGCGGGCTTATTAAAATTTTTATAATGGCTCGTAAATAGCAGGGAGAAATATTGTTTTCCACTTGAAAACTATCGCTTTTCCTTTTTTCTCTCTTCTCCCCTCCTTCATCCCATCCAAGGGGATTATTATTTTTTTTCTTCCATTTACAATGTTGTGTATGTGTGTGTGCTTCTTGCAGGTATAAAGTAAATTGAGAAAATGGAGGTATTTTACCTTGGGACATTTGCAACTAAATAGGAAGTAAGAACTGGATAGTCAAGATAAATATATGGTGCACTGTGAATATTACTAACACAAATAGCCACAAGGTAGACAATCTCGAGTAGTGAACTTCAATTTTCATATAAAACTCGATCAATTAACATTCATCCGTGGGATCAACTTTTAATCATGATTTACGGTTTGCAGGAGCAGGGCAAACAGCTTACTTTTTAAATTAATAATTTGATTTGCTCAAGTGTGTCTAAAAATACCGTTCACGTGTGTCCCAGCCACAACCTTTTCCTTTACAAGACGTCTCTAATACATAAATCAGGAGGAATTCTCTATATTATAATGCGTAAGAGAAACATCTTGCGTGTTGCTTTTTTTCGGTAACGTCTGAGTCCACCGGGGACACAGGGAACGCTGCACGTTTCTGCCGAGACACATTCATACTTAAAAAAAAGTTTTTTCTCGTGTTTATGTGCTTAGCCCATGTCGTTCATTCACTCACTCACATCAACAAAACATGTGTACATGGTATAAAGGAAGTGAAGTCAAGAGGGTTTGTTTAGTATCCTGAATAAAAGATAAATACAACGCTCCTTTCCCTAGCATTCTTGTTACAATAAATAAGAGAAAGAGGAAGGCGCCCGCCCGCCCCTTCTCACTCTTGCCAGTCAGTCGTCAGTCACATTCAATTCTCGTGCTTCTTTCTTCTTTAAATTGATACCTATTGTTATTGCACCACTGTGATGCTAATATTATGTACTACCTTTTTCCCTCTCATTCTGTTCTGATCCATTATTTTCGAGACTACAAAAAAAGGCGAACAAAAAGACGGGAAAATGTGTAACGAAAGCGAAAGGTGTATTCTCATTACTCATGAAATGGATGCAAGGAAAAAAAGGTTGTTGTCTGGAGGTGTATTCCTTTTGTGTTCTTTTGTTTTTACTTTCATGAGAGACTTCACATGTCATTGCCTTTACCTTTACCTTGACATGACTAGGAAAAAGAATAGAAAGTGTATGGAGGAGGATGCCTTGGTCTTGGTGTACATTGTGGGTAGTTCGCCACTCACCAATACTCTGTATGTTGTCTTTCCACGTAAATAAAATGTAATCTGGAGATAGTGAAAGGAGATAGATAACAGACGATGGTTCAACTGATTTCTTCTTCGGCACCGTTTCTTTCCTTCTCTCTTTTCTCCAGAATTTTTTTTTACTATTTTTGTCGTGTCATGACCGAGAAGAGGAAAAAGGGAAGCGAGGAAAGAATGAGAGAGAAGGATTTAATCAGTAAAAATAACTTTCATTTTGCACATCCATCTTTCACTCACTCTCACTCGCTCGCTCACTCACTCGCTCGACTCAAGTTCCTATTCATTTTATTTCGGACAGGAATGAATTCTATTTGCTCGTTTTTTTTGCTACAACATGGTGCTTCCCTTTTTGAATGCGAAATAAGTAGCTATATGTAGCCCACCAAGCAAGCCTACATTTTTGTGAGTGGACTCCGCAGCCATTATCTTTAGATTCTCCCGTTGGTTTTGTATGCGGGAACACACAATGAATCTTGATTAGCATTATTATGTGCACGTATATAGCTTTATTATGTAATCTACACGAAAAAAAATAAGATTGCTATCTTGATGACTTGCGATTCAGGATAACAGAATGGGAGAAAACTGGGAAAGTGGTTGGTGTTGGATAAACCTGAAGCGGGAAAAACATTTCCCTATAAATTCAAAGTTGAAGACAACGGCTCTTTTGTTGTCCCAAAAGTCCATTTTTGACCATTCCCTTTTATTTCAGAAAATGAAACTTATTTCATACAAAAAGAATCACATTTTGTTGCTAAAAACTTCCGAGAAAGAAAAAAACCTTTAACAGTTGTAAATCCTTCCTGATATGTGTGTATGTGTGTGTGGTGCAGAGTGGTTTCTAGACACAATTTTTTGGGTTAACGTTCTCTGTTATCTGTGTCATATATATGGTTCTTTGGACGTACATTTTTTCTCTCCTGGCTGTGCGGCATGTAACATTACTACACCGTTGCTTCTCCATTTTCCTACCACCAACCACACATAAATTTCGAGATTGTAGTATGAACTCCATTTTTGCTTGCCTACTGACCATTATTTATTCTTCCTCTTCTCTGACTTGCTTTTTTTGGACCCATATATGCTTACCCCATTATTCAATACCTAGATTCTGTACAAAAAAAATCCCCTCTCAAACAAAAAAAATACTCACATTTAGCAGAGGACTATAGGTTCTTTTTACTTTTTATGAGATTCACATGTGGAAGAAAATAAAGAAGACGGAGGAATCCGCCAAAGAGATGAGTAAATCCAAAAAAGCCAGATTAGTGTCAGTAACAGGAGAAAAAAACAGCACAAAAAAATCTGTACATGGTGAGTATACTTTTTTAGTCCTCTCTCTCTCTCTCTCTCTCTGGCGTGGCATGACATGGCATACATGTATGAAAAGGAAAAGTAAGTAAGTAAGTAAGCAGAAGAAGAGAGATTTTTTTCCCTTTTCCCTCTCAAACGAAACGAATTCTTGATCAAAAGCTGTACTATTTTATCCTGCGTGAATCTCAGTCACTCCGTAAGGAAAACTATAGAAGGGAGAAAAATGTGTAAATGCTGTATATAATGAATAAATAAATCTATACGAAGATTACTTGCATGTGTGTGTGAGAGAGAGAAAAAAAAGTATACCCAAGAAATAAGTATTATTATACTTGACTTGGATGAAAGTTATTTTTTCGTTTAATTTTTTTGCTCTCACTCGACCGACTTCTTCTTTCCTTTTTGGTAAGAGAGTAGTCTACTAAGAGACCAATAGTAGAGAAAAAGGATCAGTAACGCAAGAGAGCAATGCATTATGGAAAACAGTTTTTGCGTGTTGGTAGAGAATCCTAAATTCCTCATTAACCCATACGTAATATTAACTAGCATAGCAAGAGGCAACCTTCTTCCATTTTCACTACTGTATTCCTTTTTTATATATATTTTTCCTTATAACACATTTTTTTGCTTATTTCCCTTTTTCCTCGTCATTCGTGTTTTATTTCTTTCAGCCTTTTAGCATTATCGCTACCGTCGCCGCCGACATCGAGGATTATACAAAACACCGCAGAAAAAAGGAATACACCGCATCTCCTTTTATTTCCCAGACTTTCATCTCTTTCCTGTTTAAACGAGTGAAGAGAGGACAAAGAACATATGAGGGGGATAATAGGCGAAAAAAATGCGTAGAGAAAATAAGATAGACACCTACATTAAATGCAAGAGTTCCACAAGAAAACAAGTTATATATGTGTGCGTAGGAGCACACAGAGGTATATCTTTACAAAAAAAGGAGAAACGAGATTTTACAACTTTTATCCGGGAAATGTGACGACTTTAGGAGGAGTAAGTAGCATCAGTGCGAACCAAAAGTAGTTTTGTACTTTTTTTTACTTCTTTACTTCGCCATATGATTATATTGGATTGGATGCTCTTTAAATGCTCCTTTTTGCCACATTTTTTGCCCATTCACTTGAAAAAAAGAGAAAGGGAGAACAGTAAACTTTCCTTTTTTTCAGCAAATGATGTACATGCTAATGTAGAGGAAAATTCCTTCCTGCTTCCTCCTTTAGTTACTGCTAGTACAAAAGAGGACACAGTGCATAATAGTAGTTTGTGATGTTGGGGTGATGCACCGCACCGGTTGCTGCCGTTTCTTTCTTCACCAACATATTTTTACACAGCAGAACGCACACACACACACGACGCATACATATAATGTACCTACGTAGGCTACGCACAGTTGCTCCTTTTTTTCAGTATTTTTTAGAAAAAAAAATTGCGTACGGTCGCACATAAAAACCAAGTGGTTCTCCAACAACTTACAGAGCAAAAGGAGCAGATCAAATCTCACAAGAGAGCAGGAATAAGAAGTACCACCACCACCATCGTTTTAGCATATATGCATATTTTCCGTTGGATTTGAATGTGACTTGAAAAGTAGCTTGTCTCTTGTTTCCATATTAAAAAACACGCGTGTTACGACGACGACGACACGACACACACGTTGCGAAACGCATATGTGTAGTTGGAGGTATTTCGGCTTCTTCTTAAAGAAGACAAAGTATTGCGCGAAAGAAAAACACTCTCGGAAACAGAGACAAAAAAAGGGATGAGGAATCAAGTCACAGAAGAGGATCGTTTATTTCACATAATATACGTTGGGAAAAAGGAAAAAAAAATAACACTGCACTGCTCCGCTTCACACATGATATAACATATCTATGCACATTGCTTTTTTCCTTCTCTGAGCATGGAATACGTAATTGTGGAGAAAATAACCAAAGAGAGAGAAAGGAAAAAAAATTGTGCATAAACTTTTTTTGAACGTTAAGTTAGGAGACAGTTTTGTTTTATGTACCTACACGTACAGAAGGCGTTGCGATCTGCGTAGGACCAAGTAAGCAAACAGCACAGCGTTGTTTGTGTCGTCTAAATTTTTTTTTCGCTCCTCGTTTTCGGCCTGTTTCTTACATCTAAGAGAAGGATCTATCTTGAAGCATAATATCGTTTTCCTTGCTTGCGCGAATAGAAGACTTTGTATGTGTAGCAGTAAAAACAATGGGTTGAAAAGAATGGCTGGAAATTTCTTCCGTGTAAAAAATATCTGAAGTTTATTTAGGGAAAAAATGTACGCATTATACACACACTGCCGGATTTCTTGTTTGTATACTGCACAACAAGGAAAGGAATCTAAGTCACCAACAAATCGTCGCAAGATTTCAAAGAGAAAACCAACCAGGCAAAAATGCCACCAGGGCACACACAGACACAACACGATAGTCACTACTATAGTTCTTTCCTCTTCCTTTTTGGTAATAATAATATTGTATAAAAATGAATGCACATATTGTTACACTGGAAAAAAAAGGACCAGCTTTCAAACCTAGTTGATGTGACTGTCAGAGTGAAAACGTGGAGTTAGTGAGGAACTCTGTGAGAACTACTAACTGGAAAGGAAAAAATTCCACCAACACCCTGGCTAAACCCACCACACACAACCACAACCACCGCCAACGATCAGATCCAATTCAATGTTTATGTGAACACACTCGCACACAATAACAACAAGGCGAAATATTTTTGCTCATGATGATGCACACGCTGCCAGTCTAAAAAAGGAACTGAAGGAAGAGACCGATTTGGAGCCCACTTTTCTTCTTCCGTGTACTTACTTACTGCAACTTCCTTCTGTGAGTGAGCTTACACCATTTCGTCGTCGTCGTCATCATCAGCATCACCACCACACACCGTATAATATTGCTCCTGTGTGGATACACCAAAACCATGGCAGGATGCAATAATGTAACAAAGGGATTTTTAGTAAAAAAAAAGAAGAGAAAGAGGCATTTCCAACAAGTAAGCAGTGGCAATGCTTTTGCTTACCATGATCATGATGTTGTTGGGGGCACATACGTTTTTTAGTTCATCTCGTTGTCGTGTGTATTGCAGTGGAGGCAAGGGAAAAAAAGGCTGCTAAGAAATATATTTTTGCATGGACCAAGTTCCACACACACATTTTGTGCTCCTTGGTTGGCTGCTTCAGTGTCTCTATTTTTTTGTGAAACACGTACGACATAATATGCACAATGTGGGAAGACGGCGACAGCAGAGAAGAAGACAGAAAAAAAGAGAGAAAAATATCAACGGTGCAGATGGGATATGGATGAAAGAAAGAGAAGCTAAGTGAGAAGAGATGCGATATTATATATAGGTATTGTATTGCAATTGCAACACTTCCCATGTCACAGTCAATTCACTTCACAGAGGCGCATTCTCAAGTAGTGCTTGGTGGAAATCTTAGAGAAAATACCGGAAATAAGCTTGAGTACCAGTGGTATGTTTCAATCCGCCGTTAAAAAAAAGTTGAAATGAGCTCAAAAAATATCTATCGAGAGATACTAAAAGCAAACGCTCTGGCTAATGCTACTAATAATAGCAATATTAACCAAACTTTTTTATGCCTCCTGTAACACACACACAACAACCAATACGACCTCGCGGATTGCTTACCAACGTTTTGTTGGAAGTTTTGAAAAGTTGAGGATAAGTAGAAGAGCTTTCAGCCTGTTTGTTGCCTTGTAAAAATGGTTATCGGAATGTCACGTTCTCTAACAAGCAATGAGACGCTGATAGTAAAAAAAGCACTTTTGGATATGTCTTATATTTGTCCATTGGCATTTTTGAGAATTCGCATCTACAATGTTTCATGTTGCCACACACATATCACCTTGAGTTAAAATGGATAGATCTTTCTTAAATTGGCGTTTGTTTGCATGAAAATATACGTGTTGTAATATTGTGATGCGCAGTATGTATAAGCATCGAAATATGGAAGGACTGGTGTACTCTTTGTAAACTTTTCCAAACATCATTACTTCAATTATGTAAATATGAATGTTACTGGCTCTTATGTAAAGTGAGTGTGATCATGAATAGTTATCTGTGATGGACCAGCATCAGCGACAGCATAATGGACACAGTAGCGCAACAATATTCATAAAAATAGCATTTTTGTTCTCCTCAAATCTCACTCCTTTGTGTACTCTACTCATGCTGCTATTTTTCTCACCAGCCAGCAGAGGAGTCGTGCAGATATAGTAGCAGGAAAAGACAAAGGACGAGAGAAGGGAAGTGAAGTAGGTTGAAAATGAAAAAAAAACACGGAATAACATCGCCATCGAACCTGCATGATCCTGTTTCCATTGTGAAATGTTGGTTCATTCATGACATGGCGCTGATGATGATACCGATAGGCCGGTATTTGCTTAGAATATGCACCCTACCAATTGTTCGAATAGCTGTGATTATGCTTAACTATTTTCAACAGGAGTTCTTGTGTACTCTACTCATGCTGCTATTTTTCTCACCAGCCAGCAGAGGAGTCGTGCAGATATAGTAGCAGGAAAAGACAAAGAACGAGAGAAGGGAAGTGAAGTAGGTTGAAAATGAAAAAAAACACGGAATAACATCGCCATCCAACCTGCATGATCCTGTTTCCATTGTGAAATGTTGGTTCATTCATGACATGGCGCTGATGATGATACCGATATGCCGGTATTTGCTTAGAATATGCACCCTACCAATTGTTCGAATAGCTGTGATTATGCTTAACTATTTTCAACAGGAGTTCACCTAATAGCACATGCTAAGTATTCGAACTTCAATGGAGCTGCCAAACCTCGCCTGTGACTTGGCGCACCGTGGGTACGATGCCATTTGAACCATTTAGGCAAAAATATTTAGTCATTGCACCAACCAGCCAGATGAGAACAGAGGATATCATTGTATCTTCTATTTATAAAAAAACATAATAAGTGAATTTCAGCAAGTGTATATTGCGTGTGTATACATGTTTTAATGAAAGGACAAAGAGAGAGGACGTGTTCATTTGGAATTTGGAATGATGACAAGCACATTTACACTGCGACTGCAATAAAATACTCAAATGACATTCACAACAAATTATTTTAGGGAGAAACGGGCTTTGAACCAGTTTTTTTTTATCGGAAGTTTGCATGCATGCGCTTCTCACGTCATTCCAATCTTGCGAGGCTTTTGGAGGAAGCCATTATGCTTTCGTTGCTTGTGCTACTTTTCTATTAATCCCATCGCCCAAAGTTTTTCGCAATGCGTTTCCCCATGAATATATTTTATCTTGGTGGTGACACATGCCAAGTTGATTTGGGAAACCACTAGAAGAATAAAGTGCATTTAGCCAGATTATGGAATATCAGCGTGTCCTAAATTCCTGATCGTCACGGATTCTAATTGTGGCTGATTAGGTTTTCTAGTCAGCGGGTGATGATATCCAAAAAGTAATCCAGAAGGTGTTTCCCTTTTGTTTAGGATTGCCCCCACCGTCGACAACCATTCGTCACGCGTAATTTCAATCTGGCAAGATTAGAGATTAAATCTAGATTGAGAATTTAAACGGGCTGAAGTCAGGTTAATTTCAGCATGAAAATGCTACAGTATCACTTAATTAATCTTATTCA
>JAHZNF010003576.1:0-10481 GCA_027744215.1 Troglopedetes dispersus | reverse complement strand
ATTCTCAGGGGTGCAATTTTTGTGTGACTTACTCATTCATGATCTTTTTGTAGAAGAGATGCAGATTATTTAGCTAAAATGAAGCTACTGAAACGTAATAATGCCCTGACATGATGACGTGTGGGAAGCCATTGTGGGAATTTTTCTCTCCTTTGGTTTTCCGAGCCGCAGAAGTGATCGTCATTATTGCATTGATTTATTCTTTTTGCCATTAAAATAAGTTCCTTTGTAGGAGTAATTTTTCACTTAAAATACCCTCGAGACTCAAGACTGCTTTTATGAGGTGCAATAAAGAATTGGTGCAGTTTGCGGTACAGTGGCCACCAGGGTCATTTACTGACACACATTATGAAAAATAACAATGTTCCTATATGGCCGTGATCTTGATCTTCCTTTTTTTATTTTTAGGGAAACTTTTCCCAGAACGAAACTAAATGTGTAGTATGCGCGAAAGAACATAAGGAATGGTTGGCTGAAAGGAACACAAAATGTTTGTGCGTAGTACTACAAACTAGCCTAAAAATTATTGGCATTATCTGAAGGAAAACTATAACCAAACAACATTTTTTGGTTTCCTCTATCACCACCAACTCCAGACTAGTATATATATTCGAATCACTTTTCTGTACGAAAAGAACCTTGAACAAGTCACGTTCTGTAGTATATTTGTGAGTAAGTGTATGCTTTCACGCATAAAGAAATAAGATGATATAATGAAAGAGCAGGAAAAATTGTATAAAAAAGGACAATCATTATATTGTCTTCGTCGTCGAGTGCGTCGTCAGTAAAGTAAGAACAGCTATTTTTGCAAGTACTATTTGTGCACACCATATGGTGCAAGAGTTTGTGTTCATTCTAAGGAATGGGTAGAAGAAAGGGGGCGGAGAAAGCAGGAGCTAGCATCTCGGTCGATTATAATCTTGCCCTGGGTGGGCATTACAGATTTGACTGGTAAAAATTTGTTACTTTTTGGTGGTAACAAAGGCATTCATATTTGGCTGTAAGTAAACCTTTTTCTTACTTCTGCGAATGATGAAACACACTGGTGAGAATCCGAGCGAAAATGAATATACATTTGTGCTATTGATTTGTGAATCCCTTTTTTTGGTGCAACATATAAGAAGATTTTGGTATATCACTTGAAGAAAGAGTTTGTGAAAATGACGCATGGTAGTGTTCCGAAGGTAATAAAAAAATTTTTGGGAGGGAATGCTGATGCCCAAGAAATCATTTTTTGATGACATATAGTCACTTTATTTGCTGGGCAAAAATTTATTCTATAAAATAACATAAAATGCACTTCTTCATAAAAGGAATTTTTTAGAGATGTGTGTAAATGTGGAATTGACTTCAAATTCTCTTATTTTTTCACTGTTTTCTCTTTCTCTCTTTTTCGCTTTCTCTGTTTTTCCATCCTGATCAAAACAAAATTATTTCTCAAGTCACAAGGACGAATTTACGACCTGGAAAAGGTACTGCATAAATATACACAACTATTGTATGTATCATTACCTTTTACCTTGTTGTATCATGTACCTTTTGTGGAAAAATATGAATTATTTTACAATTAAAAATTGGTTTTTAGTGTTAGAATTTGTATGTAAAACTTGAAACAAAATTAACGTAGCATGAATGATGAATGTTAAAATAGTTGGAATGAGGTAGCTGGCTGCATGCATGACAAAATAATTACTTATCCTACTACAGCCTGCCTGGGCTGTCTACACACATGTAAAGTTACTCGTTGCTTCAATTTGTTTTTCGTTTCTGTGAAGTTTCACGTTTCAAACACGATACGATTCCTGGATTTTTTTCCTGGAATTTTCTACCGCAAACATTTGTTTTCTTGCTTGCGTAATTATGGTAGGGCTCCAATTCCCATCTCTATCTTATAAACAAGAGAAAATGCAGTATTATGAAAGCCTTGAAAATGAATTTTTGAGTGGACTCACCACATTGCACATCCTCGTTTTATAAGTATTTTATATTCAGCTTCCATTTTTCCTTGCTCGGTATACGAGCTTGTGTTTGTTCTCCCTAGTTTCTTTTTCCCGTTTCTGAGTCTACTTGGTCATTCCTTTGCCGTACGGTATACGTACATAGAACAAGGCTTATTTCGAATTATTTTCTCTGGTAAGAGTAGCTCTTGGGACATTTTTCTGATGTGAGGAAAACCCATTCCTTCTACATACAACTCGAATGGTTGTGAACTCATGAATTACCAGACTTCTGAAGTTACAAGGCTAGACATTTTGAGTCTAATTTAAAATGTCCACAAGACTTTCACTCTCACACTGCCGTTCACTCGTTTTCAATGTCTTCAAGAGTGAATGTGTGCGTATTGGTTCTTAGACAGTACTGGAATGATATCATGAAAAATAAAAGCTTCTTATGCACTCATTCATGACATGGAAGAGATGAAACATTTTTATAAGGACAATTCATTTATAAAACATAACTTCACACAATAATCACAGACTTTTTAAAAGTGGTTGCCCCATTATAAGTTTTTTGTTCACGTGCTTTCACCAGAAAATTATAAGTACTACTTTGTGCCTACATTCAACATAAGAATATCTTAGCTTAGCGCTTATTTTATTTTAGAGATGATAGATACCTACATACCATGATTTAGTTTGCGTTTTAATCTCTCGTTCCAACAGATACTACAGACCGCACTATATGCAGATCAAATACAAAAAAGAATGTATGCAGGGTGCGTTTTTTACGTTTTCACGGTACTATATGTACATGTAGGTATGTGTGTAAAAGCAGCTTTCACTTCGTGCGAGGTTTGTTTGGTTGATGATGAGAAGTTTGGGATCACTCCCAAACTTCCCTGCAAAATCCCTCCAAATCAATCAAGATCCCTCATGCCTCACTTTACCTCTTTGTATGCAGAAGCTCATTAACACTTTCGTCAAAAAAAGTTTCACCTTGCGCTGGATGTATGTATGCTTTGTGTGATTTTTATGATTTTTTAAAGCAAAATTATTTTCCTTATGTAATCTTCGCGAAATAGTAATGTAATTAATTCTTAGTTGCGTAGTTTGTAAAACAAGACAATTAATCAAAAGATTGCTCTTTTCATAAGTGTTTGTGTATGAATAGTATATGATTTCCACACAGATATTATTATTATTTTGTTAATTCTATGCTGTGTGAAATAAGTGTATCAAAATGAATTTTTACAGCATTCCAAGACGCTCCACTTGCAACTCAAGACTCTCGAGTACCAACAGAGTCGCCTGGAGAACTTGCAGGAGCAGTATGAGCTGCAACAGAAGCTGCGGGAGGGAGGTAACAATTTGCTTCATTTTTTCGATCAATAAACTTTTCGCTTGTTAATTTTTGAATGTAGCCTTAATATGCTATTTTCTTGCTTCCACCCTACAATCTAGTTCGCTCTATGGCCTACGCGTACACGCTGAGCCACGGGAAAGAACGTGATCTGGCCTTGGCCAATGTCAAGGCTGGATTCAAGGAATGCACGGAAATTCTAGGTAGCTTGGAGTCTCAAGTTCAGGAATTCCTTGGTGGATTCCATTTGACGATGAAAGGTTGGTGATGTTATCCTTTTGTACAGTTTTGAAAAGGGAGAGGAAAATTTAAAATGCGGACGGGGTGGAGTTGAGTGGCCCACAAAGTTGAAGTTTGACTGGAGCAATAAACTGATTAAGTGCGTCACTCAGGAAGCAGCGGAAGGGAGCTCGTTTTACGAGAAAGATATCAGTGAAGGGAAAAGCGTATTAAAGTGCTCTTGACTGCTTTCACTGAGCTTATAAAAAATGAATGGAATTTTCCTGTACAAAGAAATGTAGATTAAGATTATGTGACATTTCACTAGAAAGTAAAATTTTTTAATTTCCATATACATACTATAATTTTGTGCACAGGAATTCAAGGGTTCGCAAGATTGTGCCCTGGGGACACATACGAGATCACCATCAAGCATGGCGGCCAAAAATGGAAAACTCGTACGAAAACGGGAAAGGACGGATCACAAAACTGGGACTTTCCTGAGGCGAAAATCACTGCTCTCCTGGGTGATGACTTGTACATCAAGGCAGCGGAAGTGAAAACCTTAGGAAAGCAGATTTTGCTGGGCAATAAGTTTTGTGAGATTGGGGAGCTCTTTGCCGCTCACTCGCAACTCATGACGGTCAACTTGAACCCAAGTGGCAGCCTCAAGTTGAATATTATCGTGCAGTGGGAGTAAGCTGAATAATATATTTCTAGAAAAAATTTAATAGTGAAATATGTAGATGCTGGAAGGGATCTGTAAAAAGCTGTAATATTTCATTTTACGACATGACACACATCTTCTCATCACGACAGGACCAAAGTGCACATAATTTTAACAAGAAAAAAACTTTCTCCAACTTTTTGGTTGCCTTAATTTATAAAAGTTGAGCAAAATGTGGGGTATTATGAACAAGATCGCGATTTTGTGCTTCATGTACATATATAGTTTTCTTGAAATTTATGGGTACGTTGTCCACTACACAAACGACGTGAGTCAGATCAGAATGGAGGAACTTTGCAGAAGGGTTATTTTATATACTAATAAAACTTTCTAAACTTTTAAAAAAAATATTTCGGATTTTACGTAGACCACTGGCCCAATTTTATGAAGAGATGAACTCACCATCAAGAAAGCGCCGTATGATTAGCCCGTCTTTGAGGAAGCATGAGTACAATTCGGGTACAGCGAACGGGAGTACGACGAGCAGCACCAACCAATTGAGCAAATGGGCAAAGCTGCGAAGTGAACTTGATCCGGAAATCGAGAACCTCAAAGAAAGCGTTCACAAATTAGCTGGGATACTTAATGATGAAATCCAAGGACAGTTTCCAGAACTGGAAGCGTGCGAGGTTAATGTGGCTGCACTGAAAAGAATGGCTATGCAGGTAATGAGAAGCACTTTAACCTCTATACAGTTCCCCAGTAGACTTTGGGGAGAGTGTAAGAGTCGCTGCGGATAACTTTTCCCATTGTGGCAAAACCTGATGAATGAAAGAGTTATTGTGGATTTATTTCCTTGACCATTCCTTGTAATCCTTTGGTACAAAGCTCCGTGGCGATTGAACACTCTAAAGAATTGCATTCAGCCGTAGTTTACTTGACCCAAATTTTCAGCGACAAAAGTTACTCGTACCACTTTGAACCAGAGATTTTAGTAAATGTCATTGCATTTGCCATTTTACATATTGATATGAATGTATGCTGTGTTCGTTTGTGTTTTGATGGAGCAAAAGTGGTTGTTAAATGTGCCTACATGTTATCCGTACGTCTAGGACTCTGTTTGTTAATATTGTCACAATTAGCGTAATGAAGGATGTTCAATAAGTGTGTTAAGTAACTGATAGTTGAATAATCTGTCCACCAAACCCTTCATAATATTTGCCTTTTGACGGATGTACATGATTGTGAGGTTATCTTAAGCAAGAGATTTGTATTTACTTGTTCTTGTTGTTGCTAATTGTGTCTCTTTTTTCTTGTTTCTTTTCATTGTCTCTCCTGTGATATTCAACGTGGTGACCGTCATCTCGTAACATCACATTCCCATAATTTCGGGGGAATCGTACGTGCTTTATAAAAAATCTCTACATAACCAAAATAAAATACTGCTTTGGTAAAAAATGGTTCTCTGGGGGAATGTGGGAAATGTCGTGCATCTTTCTCTGACACGTCTCGTTCGGTATCGTACTACGTCATCATGAAAAATAGGAGTACGGTGGATGCAAGCCTGATAAGTATAAGTCAACAAGCAGCTTAAATATTGAGTCCGCTCTTGAATGTTTCGATTTTCTTGATACCTGTGATGTGACATACTCACCACCTCCTGTTCAAAGAATCCCATCATCATCGCCACTCCATTGGCATTGTGAGTCTCAAAACAAATACTTCCAACTATATCACTACTGTGAGAGCATAGATATTCATGATAAAAATCACGACTTTGTAGCACATACTAACATACGTATGTACAATAATAATATGGAACGGTTTCACGTGTCGCAAGAAACCTTCATAAATTATGATAAGCTGGAATAAATGGAATGATGGTAATAATAATGATGTATGTGTTTCGATTCCAGAATGCGGTGGAGTACGACACAAAGACGACGACGGACTCAGGAATATCATCGCTCAACTCGAGAAGCCCCTCTCCAGACATTTGCTTTATGACTGGAAGCGAAAATCTGGATTTGGCTCTGTACACTCATATCCAAATGTGCTTGAAGCTTGTCAATGTAATGCAATATTATATGCTTTCTTTCTTTTTTCTGGATACGCAAGGGTACCTGTACCCAAAGCTGTGGCTCCTGGGAAAAATTTTGGTGACGATAAAAAAAGCGTGATTTTTTTTCTTCATTTTTTTAGAATCTCGGTGCATTTGGTCCACTGAAATGGAGAGAGCGTGATGCAATCAATAAATTACAACAGCAGGGAATCATTCTGGGTAATATTCTAAATCGAATCAATAAAATGGACGAGTACATATACGAGCTGGATGGGCTACCCTTTATCCAGGTAAACTGGAAGCACACAGATTTCATGCAATTTTTCGAAACTAGTGTGATATGAGAACGTGGGTAAAATACCAAATTGGAAGACGTGTCCGTTAGTATGCGACATGGGCTCATTTAGGAAAGGGGAAACTCAGTTTTGATTCAATTTTT
The DNA here is from genome assembly GCA_027744215.1 of Troglopedetes dispersus. Classification (NCBI taxonomy): domain Eukaryota; kingdom Metazoa; phylum Arthropoda; class Collembola; order Entomobryomorpha; family Paronellidae; genus Troglopedetes; species Troglopedetes dispersus. The sequence continues at coordinate 3,794 of JAHZNF010003576.1, read as the reverse complement.
ATCCAATATAATATCACGTTGTGAATTAAAAGACGGAAGCAGGGGGGAATGTTGATGCCCTTCTGGTTTCTGAATTTTATTTTGTATCCAATTTTCATCTCATATTGTTTTTGTTTATCTTTTGGGTAGAAACTCTGGAGGGACATTACGCAAAACAAGACCAGCTTATGCACGACGGCGGATCAGGCAGCATACGGATTGGAGAAGGAAATCAGGAAGCATCACGAGAACTCACACAATTTGGCGAAATCCCTCGTGATGCAAATTATGGATGAGCAGCGCTTCCGACGGAATTCCATTGTGACCGTATTTCAATTTATTTTGTTCCTTCGTCCGTACGAAACATCGTTTAAACGGCTTGTCGATGACGTGGCGGAGGAAGGTACGTAAGTGTTTTCGGTCGCTTCCATCTTACTCGCATAAGGGATATGTGGGAAATAAAATATTGTTTTGCAATCTGAATCTTGCGGGTGGGTGGGTGGAACAAAAATAAAGCGTAAATCTGCCCAACGCAAACACTGGCAAACACTGAAATAATAATATCCACTTCAAAAATGATATTCCCGGAAAAGTATTTTCCCCTTCGTTTCAGTTATCCAGATTGTACGCAATGTAATCTTATCATTGTACTGGAGCTGTACAACAATGAAGGGGAAGATTTTCATACAAACACTAATTAATAATTTGGATAACTTTTCATGTGATTTCCCTGCAGAGCAAACAATCCAGAAGTTATCGACGGAAGAAAACCTGGACGATACATTAAAAGACTTAACGGGTAACGGAAGTGTGCCGCCAAAGTCAGTTTTTGTGCACTTGGTGAGACTCTTGGTCAATGAGGATTTTGAAGTTAGAGAATGTGTCGGCCAGTATTTCGAAGACATTGCTTGCACGAGAAGAAGATCGGTAAAATCATGTTTGCTTCTGGCTGCAATTGCATATTGATAATGATTTACAAACAGCAAAATTTTTTTAAAACTATGCAGATAATTCAAAACTGCGTTGAAATGTTGGAATCAGACACGCCAGTGGATCGACACTCGTCAGTGATTCTGCTGACAATGCTGAACTCGACGGAAACACTGGAAGCAATCGCGTACTTGGCCCAAACTGACCCGGATGCTCATGTTCGGGAAGTGGCAAAGCAGATGCTACTCCGACAAAAGGAAGGAGATCGAATGTATCAGCAACTAACGCTAAGCACTAATGGATTCCAAGGCCTGCTGGCGGCCTAATGGGCCTAAAGAGTATCTAACAAATTATCTTGAAAATAATAATTATTAAATGTATAATCTTACACAAAAATACTTATGCAAAGTACTAAAAATATTTATATACAAATCTACATTTTTGCTGAAATATGTATACCATGTATACCTGTTTACTTAACTGGAAATTTTTTTTCCGTACCATTAGCTTAAAATTAATTAGATATTACCTACTTCCTGTTACGCATTAATCATTAATTAAGTAATTGCAAAAGTAGACGTGCAAATAACTGATGAGGTGTGCTACTCTTGTTGATGTCTTGTACAAGTCTCGCTTCGATGGGAAGCGAAAAAAATCACAAAGATAAACATTTGCTGTAAAGTGAAACAGAAATTGGTTAAAGCCAAACCAATGTACGAAATATAAACAGGAGACCGTTTAGGCCAATTATTTGAAACTGAACTGATAAGTAAAGTAATCTAATATATTTATTGTTAATTAAGTCAACGGTTAAAGTGAAACTCACTTTTGTCCAAAGTCAACACCAGGTCAATCTAAAACACCTAGTTCCAGTGATGTGCTTCTGCATGCGCATTACCATCGTATAGAATTAGCCAATCAACCAGATATTGCTTTATAATATAATGGTGTCAGGAATAAAAAACACTGATCAATATGGCCATGGAAGTTCATTGTAAGTATTGTGTTAGAACGATTGACAGGAGAGTCACACATGCATGGAGCGATGATGATTGGCGAACCAAGAAACCGGATATATTGCCAAGAATACTAGTAATAATAAATATTGTAGGATAGTTAATTAAGGTTTACTACATACTTCTGTTAAGAACCTACTCAATTAAATGTCATCTGAGAGCAGACAAAATATTCAGCTTTCAAGTGCAAGTACATAAATAGACTGTAAAAATCAAGGTTAGTAAATAGTTTGTCTTATGAGGGGTGCGCAAGATAATTGAGGGATTTTTTGCAGTACTACCATGTAACCTGTATTGTCTGTAAGGCTGACTTTAGTTTGAAGTGGTGAATGAAATCACGAAATATATCACTTGAGAATTGTCAAAAAGGTAATTGTGATTTACATAGAAGTCTATAGTCTATAACAATTCAGTCCTATTATAATGGTAAATAGTAGAGTCACAAACTGATTTGTAGCGAGTAAAATTAATGCCACAATGTGAAGGAGGTATGAATGATGTGGAAGGATTTTCACTTTATGTAATTTTTGATAATTTTTTGTTTATTTTGTAGCACATAAAAAGAGAGAACTGTCAAATTGTCACTTTTTAACAAAGAAAACGTGGAAAACAAACATGTATAGGTAATCTTGTAAAATGTGGAAAACCCCTCGGAACATTCAATTAACTGTATTTCATCAAAAACATTTCATTAAACCAAAAAAGCAAGAAAACGAAAATTATGCATGAACAAGAGAGCCACCTTCTGTGATTTACTTTTGTTGCATCACAATTTGTTTGAAAGTAAATAGCACTTGGATTATTTAGTACAAAAAATACAAACAGCCTTAAAATGATCAGACGTCAATGTGAATCACCAAGTCCAATTTTTCACTCCTTATCATCCCCCGTCGTACCACCATCATCATCCAGTTTCTGCTTTTTCTCTGGTGGAGCTTCGCCTTCAACCCCAACTTGACGAGTCTTAACGTCGGTATCATCAGCTCCTGAAGTACCTGTGTCTTCGTCAGCTTTGACCTCTTTTCCATTTTCGCCATTGTCACTGGCGTCCGAGGTTTCTTCTGCTCCTATCACTATCAAACTTGATTCCTCGTCCGAATCCGATTGTTGTAAATCTGCCGAGACTGGGCCGGAGTACACCACCTGAATTTCGTCGCCATCTTCAGAGTCGTCCTCTTCTTCTTCATCATCCTCGTCGGTGCCAGTGTCCCCTTCTTCTTCCTCCTCGGCCTCGCTTTCTTGTTCTTCGCCATCAGACTCACTAAAAAATCAACAAAAAACTGAAGATGATAAAAATGAAAAATACTGAGAAGGCAGCAGTTGAAGCTTTGCAATTTTTTAATAGTAATTTGATGGTGAAATGCTATTTCAATTTACAGAGTATTATAGAATACTTGAGCACAATAACATTTAAACTTTTCTTACCCATTATCGTCTTCCTCGGAGTTGTTCAGCCCCGATGAAGTGGGAACATTCCGAGCTGCCCGGCGTGCGCGGTTGCTATCCTCATTTTCCTCTTCCTCATCTGAGCTGTCTCCCAATCGGTTGACCACAGCTTCTACATTCTCCTGTGTGGACCCTTCCCAGTCTTGAGAACGCATTTTTATTTGCTACTCCGATGAGGTTCTTTTCCTAATTACAAAATCAAATCGAATCACAATACATTGATAAGACAACATAAAAGCCTTAAATCTCGATTTTTTGTAAAAAAAACCAAGTGTATTTACACAGATACGTAAATTCAAATTCGACAAACTAAAATACTATTTCATTACCTTCAAATCCACCAGGACGAAAACCCTTTGTCGGTTTTCCAAAACGCGAAAGAGAAACGAAACCGCTCCAAAATGATGTTCCAATTCAACAATG
>JAHZNF010003575.1:0-11669 GCA_027744215.1 Troglopedetes dispersus | reverse complement strand
CTTCGGATACCTTTTTTTTACTGGTGTAAATTTAGTGAGAAAGGGAAAGAAATGCTCCAACATCATCATCATTATTATTATGATTACACCTTATCCTTCGTCATGCATGGGGAAGTAGGGAGGGTGTTTTATATTTGGAGGTGGCTAGGTGGATAACCATGTAATATGTTATGTACGATTCATCACCATAAAACAAGCTGAATAGTTTTGTTACAAAAAAATATTCATGTGAAAAAATATGAAACATTTTTTGGAGCAATTATTACCCACTATATTTTTGGAGCAGAATTAATTCGTAAATATGCATTATTACATGGAAGTGAATTTTTATATTTTAACAAACACAAAACAAACTGCAAATATTTCGAGGGATGCTTATCATTTTTTTTGGAGCATTGGTGCACATATTTTTGTGACAATCGAAAAAAATGAAACATGGTACACAGAGGATGATCCTGTCGCTTGTGATAATTTTTGGTGGAAATGAAATGAAACTAGTCTTCACATATATCCTGGTCACTGGAGAGATCTTGCTTTTGTGGAGGAGAAAATGAAGCATGGTAGCAAAATTCCTGTGCACTCATTTTTTGTGGATAGTCTGGTATATATTGGTGGATATGTGGATCAGATAATAATAATGGGTTTTTTGTTCCAAGTGATGATGAGGGATCTATAAATTTCTGCGTCTCTTTTCTAATACTGCTACTTTGGTTTGGCTGGTTGGTGGTGAATCCATTTTTTTCGTCTTGGTTCTCGTGCTCCATGATTTTCGTGGATAGATGAGCCAGCGAAAATAAAACTGGATTTTCCCCGAGGTTGCCCTGAGCTTATTTTTTTGGCGGTGGTGCTCCATGCTCCAGCAACAATCCCATCTCATTATATTTTTGGAGACATCCAAACTTCCTTGTCTAGACTTGACTGTGTTTTTTTGGTGCACACAACTCCTGATCGCTTTTTCTCTACTAGGATGTGTAGAGCTATACAATTACGATAAGTTCTGAGGTTTTATTCACACACACACAAGGCATTTTATATTATCAGTGTTTCCCTCATGAAAAAAATGGAGACTCTGGCCATGATTATTATATTGCCAGAGTTGTAAATCCACAGAGATTCTTCGAAAAGATGAGGTTCTAACTAATGAGCCAACTTTGCTCTTCTCTCATATCTCAGTAATATGCTCAAGCGAGAGGCTTATTGTGTTATCGTCGGGGGTAAAAATGGATAAGATTGGAAAAGTGGGAGTAAAGGAAGCTCCCAAAAAATGGAATGAGAGTTTTTACTGTTTCATTTTTTTCATCGAAACCTTCCGATTTTGTCGGTGGACATGCAAGCAGAGAATTTGTTTTTTTGACGCGGTGATAATCATGTACAAATGTGGAAACAATATAGTACCTCCTCCCTGATAATGTCCACACATCAGAGATGTGAAGAAAAGAAGAGAAATCCGGTGGAATTTATCAAGGAATTTTGGTAGTGAAAGTTATTTTTTGGAGCATGTGACCAATACTCGAAGGAATTATGGAAGCATAAATTCCAAGCTTTCATGTGTTTGATTATTTTTGGAAGAATTTTCCTGGGTTGTCCCAAGTTTGCTGGATATTTTATTGTGAATCGTTTTCCATTCAGGAACAAAAAATAAAGACGGACACAGGAATTTTGTGCGGAGAAAAAAGAAAGAAATGTTAATGTAAATCACAGAAAGAACTATGTACTCCTCCGCACACGCTTATCTCCTTTTTTTCTTGTGATACATTCCAGAAAAAAGGGCAAGAAAAATGTCAACCCTTCTTTTCCGCTATTTTTGCAGATTTAGCAAGAAGCTCGTTATTTTTTTCAGCGATTTTTTTGACACAAGGGATAACACGGTGAAGGGACAGGATATTGGGTAGAAAAGAAAAAAAAATAAATCGAGTTGTATCAGCATTATTATGGAGCAGAGACATATATAGGTACTCCCTTTTTACACGGAGAATATTTTTCGTAAAGAAGAAGAAAGTCTCCATAAATACATATTTTCTGGTTCCTTTTCTGCTACAATTTTTGTTCCGCTGAAGTCAGCACTTCTCGCGTAATCATGTGCGGAGTGAGAAACCGGTGTGGACAGACATCACGGTGACACTAATGGCTACACCCGTGTACTAACTAAGGATAAGGATATACACACACCCTTACACAAAAATGTGTGTCCATATATATCTATATTAGTCTAGCTTATCTGGCTCATTGTCAGCAGAAAATATATTGAAGAAGCAAAAAAAATGAGACACACATTATTATATCCAACTAAGAGGAAACAATACCGTTGTGTCCACCCTGAAAATATCCCCTTCTTCTTACGCTTATCCTTCGTGTTTTGGGTGGTAATATTTATAACGTTATAAGAAGAAGCGAAGTGGAGATCACCAGACAAGAATGAGTTGTGAGAGATGTCCAAAACAAAATAGCAGCGGAAAAAGGGCTCAGTGCTGCCTGCTGCCCATTTGATCTCCGCTTGATAGGCCGGAATGGGTGGCTTGGTGGAGGTCCCATTTAATTAAATCGTCTCACTATCTCATTCCTTGTCATTCAGTTCATGCTTAACAGCCTGAAAATGTGATCTTGCTCAAAAAAAGGGTTATAAGCTTTTGTATTATGGGAGATATCAGAGTAGGGAAAATGACCTCACAAAGTATTTACACGAACACGTCTTTAAATGACTTCGAAAATCTTTCCTTAACAAACAAAAGTTTGGAATGTGGACACCATTTAATTTGATGAGGTGGAGTTGAGCAGTTCATCTTGGTTCAAAAATAGTTTTGATTGGCGAGCAAGAAAAAGCCTCCATTTTTTGAGTGAAGAAATTCTGTAAATTTGGAGCAAGTAAATATTCATGATTGTGATTTAATGATAATGCATCAATATTTTAATGTTATTATTTCCATTTCGTGCGTCACACAAGACTCGAAAAATTATGCTCCATTGTATTGCAACTAGTTAAAAAATATATTTTATAGAGACCGTTTTGTTTTCCACGTATTCATGAGCTTATCATGCAAAAAAAGGATGTGAGAATTTTATTCTCGAGGAGATATATGCACTATGCGTGTACTACAATAATAATTCTTGTTTTGTGTGCGGTACATGCATCCACATTTATTCGGATGTAAATACACAGTTTTTTTTATTGTGTGCGCTGTGATGCGGTGATTGGCAATGAGTGAAAACACTGTAAAAGTATGACCATTGTTCTGTCAGAGTGGAATGTCAGGAGAGATCAAAATCTGGGGAGGATTTCCCTTCTGCACACATTCTAAATAAATACTTCTATAAAACGTTCTTGTATTTAGATTTTGAAGGAGAAGAGAGAGAGAGAGAGACGCTAGGGCATGGAGCAATTACAATGCAATGTACGCATTCCAAATAATGTGAACTCGTAGTCGACTAAATACTTAAGTTGAATTCTTTGCTACACGAATACTTTATAAAATGCGTATTCTGTGTTATATAATATTTTGTAAAGGAATAAAGAAAAATGAACTGAAGGAATTTCCGAAATCTATGATAAGCCTGCACGATGCATTTGCTTTTTGGATATTAAGCAAAACAAACATACGGATAATAAGTCCATCGATATTTGAAAGAAACAAGTCCTTATTTAAAAGTTGTTGGAAAACCTAAAATCTGCTTCACCTCCCAAAAATATTTTTTTTACCTCCGCCCAATTCCAAATCAACTTGGAACAGTAATAATTAATTTTCAAAAACATTCAAAATAAATTTCAGCCCCTAATAATGTCACATACATCATCTGACATTTAAAAAAAATACAAGTGTTTTATTCGCCTTTCCTCTATTTTTTATTTATCGCCACATTGTGTCCACTCTCCACCTTGGATTCATTGCACATAAAAAAGTAACAAGAAACGCTTGTCAAATGGTTTTTGCGTGCGTGTGTTTTATTTTCTTCTTCCTCATAAAATTCTTCGAAAAAAAATCTCTGAGTAGGAATAGCCAGCTTCTTGTAACAACAATCCAAAAAACATAATGGACACACTAGTATTTTTCTTAAAAAAAAAGGAACACAACAAAACAATATTAGTACACATTTTTTGGCAACTTTCCCAGCAAAAGCATTACAACAACATTCTTTCAAATGAAAAAAAGAAGCATAGAGTAGCTATTGCAGCATTCCCTCTTAAAAAATGTATTTACACACAAACACACAAACTCAACAATATTACACTCTTAACATTTCTAGCCTTCGAGTCTTCATACCGGTGCGCGGGGAAGAGTCGGCTCAACCCCCACTGAAAAAAATGGAGGAATGTTCATCATCATGTCATGTCATGTCAACTCCTGCTGACATCCCACGTCACCGGACATTTCAACCTCCTCGTCATGCGAAAAACTGGTAGCATGAAAAATACATTGTATCCACACACAAACACACACACTCTTTCTTAGTTATTTATGTACACACAACATTGTGTCCATATATGAATTTTCGTGTGTGAAGAGAAAACCACCGTAATAATAACGTAGTTATGTATATATTTTTTTTCACCGGCAGAAACATAATAATATACAATCATCCTCATTATTATGTGCAATCCATTCTTGTGAATTACTAGAAAAACATGGTGTTGTTTTTTTCACAGGGAGAGACTTCATACTTTATTTATTGTGCACATTCGTGTGCATATAGATATTTTTTTTGGCCATGCGTGCCAAACTGAGTAGTAGTAGGGTTCGCTCCCTCGTCTTGTTTCCTCCACAAAAACGAGAAGTTATTGAGTGAGGCAAACGAAAAAATTTTCTCTTCTATGTGAACAGAAGAGGAGCGAGCGTGAGGAGTATTTCAGTTTTTGTGTGTGCACAAAAAAACAGTTTTATTTTTTCATGTTGTGTGCGCGCGGCATTAATGATAATAGGTTGGAAAAATAATAACAGTAATAATAATAATGATGATGATGACGATGCCATACATAATTGGAATACATAACGAAGAAGGATTACACACCAGTTTCGATTAGTATTTGCGTAGCAGACACAAAAAAATATTCTCGTGGATATGTTTGTATAAATACACACGGTGTTTTTCGAGGGAAATGATAACCACCGTGCGCCCTAATTTAACCCTGGGTATTTCTGTTGGGCTCAAGCTGCTTACATGGTTGTTGACGAGGGAGGCGGGGAAAATCATGCGTCTGTTCAAAACTGACTACCACTTGATGCCTGTCCATTTTTTTAGTTGCCTTTTTGCTGTGCGTGTTATTTTCCACGAATGATTATTGCTTACTTACTACTACTCTTGTCTCCCGATTTTTCTCCTTTCGGCTCTTTCCCGTCATCATAACAGCTGTTTTTGTGTGTATTTCTGCGTCCACACGGTCCTTTCTCTTGAGGATATTGTTTTCAATGTGCCAAAAAAAAATTTGCAGCTACTTTTTAAAACGAGCTATTTTTGCAGATCAATCAAAGCATGCTTGAGATGAATAATTAAATATTTGTGGACACACTTGCTTTTTACTTCCATCATTATTTTATTGTATGAGTTTCCATCCGTTCAAAATTTTAAATGTACGAGAATAGGTTACAGGGAAAATTGTTCATGGGTAGCTGTGATAAGTTAAAAAATGAATACAAGATAGGCGGTTCCAGGAAACTTTTCCTTAATATTTTGCCCGTAGATTAATTAACATTAGCTAAAACAGGAAGGCTCGCCTAAGCTTTCTCATTTTCTGAGGGAAACCGATCCTCCATCTTCGTCCGTCGTCGCGTCGCCCCCGTCATCCTGTGTACTTGTCTGGGATTTTCATTGAAAATATTCCTCCTTTAATCACAAACTTGAAAGGAGAAACTAGAGAAAAGTTATTACTCTAATGAAACCGGTAACTCACCAGGGGACGGGCGGACGTTTTACATTATATCCCATGTCTCCACTATTTTACTTACCCGACGAGTGCTGGTTCTATTTTTTGGTTAACTCAAAGTGTGGTGTGCATGTTGCAGACTAATTAGTGCGCAGCACCAACCAACTAATACGCCTACAACCTGAAACATGTGAAAAGTAAAGTGTAGAATTTTGGAGGTCTATCGAAATCTATAATTTTCGGGTAAAAAGAATTACGCTTTACTTTTTAAAACTTTCCTCCCACCCGCTTTCTGTCAAAACTGCTTACTTTAATCTTTCATAAAATATAAGGTTTGGAAAATCTTGAAAGAAAACACATGAAAGAAGAAGCTTCCAGCTGATATTTTTCTTGTGGCCATTCATAAAACAGGAAGCTCGCCTCACCTCTAAAAAAAACTTAATACAAATAAAGTTGAAAAAGTGTGAAAGTTTTTTTCGTAGCACACTCGAACTTGTCATGCAGCCATGAAGAGAAAACATGATGACACTTTTCATCACCAGAGAAGAGTGATCAAGGTGTGTGTGTGTGTGTGTGGAGCTCCGCTCCAGCTCTTCTTTTTTTCAAGTGCTTGTCTGTCTCACATTTCAGAGGAGAAAATGCCGCCACCACTCGCCGATTGATGATGACGATGACACGACAAAATCATAATCTTTCTCTCAGACTTCTATGAATATATAAACATTAAGAGAGAGAAAACACACACACACAACAGAGAGAGAGGTGAAGTGACATGTCTGTCGATATCCTGCTGTCTGTCGTCAAAAGTGTTTTTTTTTCCTTTTTGCAACAGGTTTTGACAGATGTGTGTAGAAGAAAGGAGGTAGGTGGATAAGACCAAGAAAGAGAGAGAGAGAGACTTTTTGTATATTGTATAATAAATAGAGCTATTCTTGTTGACAGACGGCTCAGCAGAAGGAAGACACCTTCTGTCACCAAAAAGTCTTTTGGTGGGAGCTCCATCCACCTCTATTTTTCTAGGTTATCAGAGGTGTGCATAATATATTATTTTCGTGTATAAACTATTAATCCTCTTCTTACATACTTTCTTTCCCATTCATTTCACCAAAAAAACTTAATCCTTTTAGATGGAGAAATAAAGAAAAATTGTAGTGATGGTTGGGAAGATAAGGTGTATCCATAAATGCAAGGTATGTATGTATATGTGCATTTTTGGTGAAAAATATGCAGATTATTCAGTCACAGTAAAAAAAGACGAATAGTATTTGTAGAATGTTTTGTGTGTGTGTATGTGTGCACAACTTATTATGCTCCTTGTGAGTCCTATATTTACATGAATGTGTGCACAAAAAAATTTGTTTGGTGGTGTGGTGGTGTTTGTGTAATATTTTTTTGGGTGAGGGAGACCACCCGTTGGCCGGAGACTGAACATCAAGTTACTCTACCTCCATAGCTCATTTTCCCACTCGCCTTGACAAATTATCCCGGGTGTCGACAAAAACATCACGGAAAAAATACTACAGAAAAAAAAGACAGCATGGAGCAAGCATCCATTCCAGCGCCATTGATCCTCTTTCACAGCTTTGAATTTTGTGTGAAACAAATTTACCTGCGATGATGTTGCGGGTTTGGTGATACCCGATATACAATTCCTATTATCAAATGATTGAGAAAACCAATTCTTATCTAACAATTTATTGGTCTAAAATTGTTTCAAGATAATATCAAGTGACGTTGAATTAGTGATTCCCAATTTTGAGCAAATTATTTTATTTTACGAACAAAATTCATGATTATGAAATGATGCACAATTCCAATCCACCGCATTGGCTGCACAAGGAAATGCAGAGAATGGGCATGTGGCCAAAAATATGTACGTTGCTTTAAAAACATCGGAAATGAATACTGTAGTGGTATTTACTGATAATGCTTCGAAGGAAAAATGCATTGCGTATAAAGATTGTGTATCCTCATCGTTAGCAAATCTCATGTGTCTTCCGGTGAAGCCGGATCTTGTAAAAAAAGCAATCCGCATTTGAGGATGATGATAATGATATGCGACTTTGTGACTAGAATACTTCTCATCGGTGAAGTTGCTTACTTTATCAAAAAATTCCTTTTCTGCGGAAAAACTATATTTAGGAAAGCTTGTTGCAACACTATTTTAAAGAGAAAATCAGAAATGACACAAGCGAAAAAATATGTGAGTTGTGCGAAGTGCGTCAGGGAGTCATGCTTATCTGATGATTTTTAATGTTTACTGATGTCATTCACAATCTTCCATTCTTCAGCCACGAAACAGTTTTCCATGTTGCACACATTTTTTTCGGGAACAAAACCAAACCAGCTTCGGTTTTTTTGCATCACAGCAAGGAAGCCTATTTTCTCTGGAGTCTTCTCTGCTAAAAAAACACTTGTCTCCCTTTTCTGTTGTGTGGCTACAAAAAAAAAAGGAATCCAAACATTTCTTGATCTCTCGCAGTCACTCAGCTCCAGTTATTGTTATCGTTATGGGTCTTTTTATGTTCACAAGCACATTCCTAAATGCTTCTACGATTACATTGGGGCCATCCACCGCTCTCCTCTCAACTTCTCTACTGTACCAATTTTCCTCCGTGCTTTACTTACCACATGGTTCCAGTTCTTGTCATTCAAGTGGAGACAGGATCAAAACAAGACAGAAAAACTGCATAGCTTATTAGGAACATCACGGATATTCCTTTTTGTTTCTAACCAGATTAACGAGGACAATGCAGGGAAACAATCTTATGGAGTACATGCAACCGGATAGAGCAAACATTAGTTCAAACGGCGTCGTTTCCCATCAAAAAGGTGAAAAGTTAACAAAACCTCCAGATATCCGGATCAGGACAAAAAGCTTCAAGAAGTATAATTTTTTCTAATCATTTTAATTCCACTCGGTAAGCACACAACTATCCGGAGACACGAAGGACTGTGGAGCACTTCTAGGAAACTGCCCATTTTCCCTCGTTTGTACTCCATGACATAAAAAGAAAGTTCCTTCGCTTCTGGGTTTGTTGTGTTGTGTGCGCAAACCATTGTTGCTGCTGTTGTTGTTGTCTGTTATTATAATGATTATGATTACTGGTAGCAATATGAATTGCTTGCCAATTTGCACCATTCTTCAGCCAATTCGAGTAGCACAGCAAACAATAGCAAAAACAATTATTGTTGTTCTCGATGGAAAAGAGGGAGGGCAACAAATGGAATGGAACAATGTGTACATTGAAAGGATAGTAGATAAGCATTTAGAAGAGGATGATTGTAATAATAATGTTAATCCAGGATAAAAAAAGGAAGGAGGTACACAATAGGAAAACTGTTATTAGTGTGTGAGAAGTCGTGAGAACTGCCCGTTTCATCTTGCGTGCACAGAGTAATTATACTGAAAGCCAATCTTATCATGAAAATCTTGAAGAAAGCGTTTCGCAAAAAATGGATATTGAAATAGGGGAAAAAGTAGAATAGCTTGTATAGACTGTTTTAATACAAATGTGTCCATAATAGGATTTGTGGGTAATAATAGAATTATTATTTTTTGCCACAAATTTTAACAGACTGAAATTAATTGAAAATTTAGGAGTCTCATGCAAACTCTCTATTAACCAATTTTTTTTGTTCAATGAAAACAATTTACTCGTGTATGCCAAGTGCCATTTCGGAAGATAACCGTCGTGTCAAACTACGCTCCCTACTAATCTTTTTAAACAACTCGCGAGCCACAAAACATCATCATCAACACCAGCTTTCACATTGTAGACAACTGTGTTGCTACATAAAATGATAAAAAACTATTTTTCTCACTCATTTCCTTATCTTTTTTATGGAGCAGTAAAACTGCTCCAGAAAAAAAATACCTTCTTGAAACATTCTTCCCGTGTTTTTTTTCATGATGCTGACGATGGCATGCAATTCACTGTGCCAATAATAGTTGCAACAACATTTTCCTAAAAAAAACATACAACGACAATAATAACGGAGCAGTCAAGTCAGCCGCAATAACAATATTAACCAGAGACAATTTTTTTTGCTTGTCTGGAGCAGCAAAAAAAAATTGTGCACGCGGATATTACTACTCCGACTCTCTCCATAGTGGAGACAACATGATCGTTAATGTTAACGGCAACCTCTTAAAGATCAACATTGAGTCAAGTTGTTTCGTCAGTCGTGAAATTAAATGTAGCCTGTTTCATTTTTTCCCTGTCTCTCTCTCTCTCTTCTATGATGATAATGAAGGAAAAGATCACATTACCTTATCTTCATCTCTCTTTCTTCTGACTTTTCATCTTTGAAAATGGGTTTGATTATTGTTTCTATTTTTTTCAAAAAGGGGTGAAACAAAAAAAGGTGCTACAAACAATTTCACATGCTTATCTATGTATGTCTATCCAAAAATACAGAGTATTTTTTGAGGAGCAGGTTAGGTTTGCAATGTGGAGGCATTATTATTACCACTTTTTTGTGGTAAGAAAAGAAAAGCAGTGAAAAAGGTTGCTCCGTTAAGTTAACAATCGTGACAGTTAATCTCTTTTTATATACATATTTGTACGCACACTCACACGGGCAACAAAAAGATAAGAAAAAACCGATTGTACAGCTCATTTAAATCTGTAGATTACTTCCACAAATGAATCGACAGAAAAGTCTGCTGGAGTGTAGTAAAGAAAGGGAAGTCGTCCACAAAAAAAGTAGTAATAAAAAAGTAATAATAGTAGTAGTCGCTCTAGTGTGGTAATAATAACGCTTATCCTAATAATAATAACAGTAATATCGCTTGAGCAAGAACGTATAATCACTTTGTTTGAATGACCATAAAAATTAACGATTTGTTTTCCTTTTTTTATTCCAGGTAAGAAAACAAACCTTGTATCCACTTCCCAGCCACACGACGACCGGTCCACATTAAAAATGGGAAAAAAGTCGCTCTTAAAAAACCACTCAAATGACTACTATCACCACAATAAACAACAATAATGGAGGCAAAACAAAACAATGGGAAGGAACTGTAGAATATATTTTTTCAACTATTGTTATTACTACAAACACGCTCTCCAAAAAAAGAAGAAACAAAAAAGTTGAGGCTTATCAAATGGACTGTGAACAAAAAGGACCTCGTGAGATAAACAAAAACGCTACTTGTTCTGGAAACAATACAATATATCTTTTCATTTATTGCTCCAGAAAAAAATATTATATCGTGTCATAAATATTAGGTTATCTTGTGTCCGCTCGGCTCATAATTTTTCCTTCTTATATAACATTATTATTGAAAAATCATGCGTGTGGGTAAGCAAAGTGGTGAGCACCTAAGTTTGCTCCGTAAATATTTTTCTGGCTATAATTTCCAATCTCCCAAAAGACGTCACAGTATCTGAGTTTGTGGTCATGATTAACATCACGAATATTAATTTTGATGGCGCGGAACGGATCCATTATTATCAGTGTCAACCTTAATTTTCAAGGTTTTATGTCGATCATGATCATTAGCGCAGCAGAGAAAATCACTTTGTGTCAGATTTGTGTGTGAGGGAGTCGTTCTTATGCACACACATGCATCCAAATGTTGAACTGCGTAAGTTTCAAATTGCACCAGTTTTCCACATTTTTTGTGCCTTTTTTTAAAAAAAGACTTAACAGGCTACTGGCACGATATCCTTTTTTTTAAACAAGTGGACGTCTGACGCAGATATTTTCTGGAGGTGCTGCTCATGTCGGGATCAAGCTTGCACCAAAATACTAATATTTTTCGACATAATAAACAACTCAGCTCTATACGACTTTCGTCTTTATCATA
>JAHZNF010003574.1:0-14042 GCA_027744215.1 Troglopedetes dispersus | reverse complement strand
AGTCGTGAATGGGACCCTGAAAAATAAAATTCATGAACCACGAGTCGTTCGAAAGCACATTTGCAAGCGACACATGAATTTTGACTGTGTTCTATGCCAAATCAAATCGAAGCAACCAAAACGACCTTCCACGTACCCTCGGGTTCATGATAAAAGAACTGGGCAGCCACATATTCGTTTATTTAGGGGTGTTTTAAAACATTCACGGAGAAAGTTTCGAAGTATAGACCAACACTCGTCCACGCCAAAGAATCATCTTTCAATCAAATCTCTTCGTTGTGAAATGTGCACCAAGACGTTCGGCTCCAAGGAAGATCTGTGCAGACACGTGGCTACTCACACTAAAGAAAAAGCATTGGATTGTAGTAATAACTGTGCGAAGTCATTAACCAAACCGAGTGATCGCAGGAAGCACGAATTACAGTGTCGTGGTGAACCACATGACTCGAGAAGACGCCACAGCCCTGTCAAGTCGAGTGTTAAGTCGATGCCAATTTGCTTATCAAGCCCAAGTAAAAGAAATATTCCACGTTGCGAAATAAAGCTTCGCCGCTGCGACGCCGATATAAAGTCGGGAAAAGACAGGATTCCGAGTAAGAATCGAGATCGAGATTCAACAAGCTCGGGTGAAATCCTGAAAAGAAATGTCAAGAACGATAGCCAAAAATCAGAGATAAAGTTGAAAAAGAAAATGAACCTCACATTCGAATTTACGTGTGTCTTTTGTTCAAAAATTTTCTCAAAGCTGGCCTCACTCGAGTCCCATTCCCGAAAAATACATGGTTGGAAGTTTTGATGTGTTTAGTGAAAGCGGAAAGAACATTAATGTCTACTTTTAAGTATACAAACTGCCAGTACAAATTGTTCCCTTCGAGTTTTGTTTCCTTTAATTTTTCCAGCCTTCCATGAATTGTTATCAAAGCACGTTAATCAAATACGTCTAGTTTAACAATGTTTTTCATTTAAAATTTATTTGTTAATGGAAGCAAAGCAAAAAATATGTCACTACATATATGTATGTAGTTAGGATTTTCTGTAAAGGTTTCAAAGAGTTTACTAATAAATCCATAGAAAAGAATAAACAGTATTAGCCCAGTGGGTAGCCAAGATTTCATCTACAAGCGAGCGACACAAGCATAATTCAACATTATAAAATCTCAGCTAGGGTAAATAATTATTGCTTCCAAATTATTCAAGGTCATGAGAAAGCAATTCGTCAAATGAAAACAGGTTGTGTAAAGTTGTTCAGTTACCTTGCTAAAACAGCTTGTAGGTATTAGCACTTCATTAAAAAGTTTATTATATTTCTAATCATGCGTTGGTTTCACTAAGATTTTACTATCGATGGCTTACCATTACTTCCTTGCAGCATTTTAAATAAACTTGAGAGCTTTCTCTGTGCAGCCTACGTGTCCGAGAGATGATGAGTGTCACACCAAAACGTGTCCATCTTGTCTCCATGTCTGAATACAAATATAACCAATGTTTTTACAAGAGGTACTGAGGTAGAACAATTATAATTTAAATTTAAAAAATTAAATCTCAACTCACATGTCTCAAGGTCCTCATGATTGGGAAACCATGTATAGTATGGAGAATAGCTTAACATGTGAACATACAATCCCCATTTTCCCTACCAAAAAATTGACAAGCACGCTCAAATGAAGGAGATTAAGATGTCCTGTGCAAAGTACCCACAAAATTCTCTCCCTTGCGCACAAGGTAATTATTGACACCCTTTATAAAGTAATCATGATAAAATTAGCTAAATTATCCGCCAAATTTGCATCGATAAAAACAAAAATTGGGTTATTTATCACCACCGTTGTGACTTAATAATGATTCACACTTCAAATATTTTTAGTCTTTGAATATATAAGTTTTATAAAGTAGGCAAAAGAATTCCCATCCGAAGACCAATGACGAGCTTATCAGACAAAAAGTCCAAAGTAAAAATGCATTGTGTAATTTCCCATTCAAGGTCAACGGCTCCGCTGCTTCCTTCTCCTCTTGAATTTGTGTTGGGCTCTTCACCATCACTCTGTCTTGCACCCTTCTTGTCAATGAAATCGCCAACATTTCGTTAAACCACATTTGGAATATTCCGCCTTCAAGCATTCTGAGGAATACCTTCGACAATCTCCTTGCTTCGCCAGAGCTGATTCCAGAGGTGGACACAAAGTAGAAGCTTTGCTCGTATTCCAATTTCTTCCCAATGTAGCAACGCACATGTCTTATCCTCCGTTGACGAAGATAATCGGTAGTTCTTGTTGCCGCAAAAATGGCGTAATGTGAAGGAGCCACAACCGCAACTTTTTCTTCTCCACTGAAACTTCCTAAAAATTCTTCAATTGTTGGATAGGTTTTGGTTAACCTCAAGAGCTCAATTATTTTTGTACCAAATTGGTCATTCGGTTGAACAACGGATGATATTTTCTGTCTTGTAAAATCTAACAAGCTAAAGTCGTTATGAATCAAGGAATAATTTCTTTCCACGAGTTCGCTCATTTTCGTCATTCTTGGCTCTGGGGTGGGACTTATCACGTAGCTTGTCAGATTTCCGGAAATGTAAGTTGTGAAGATTATGCAGGCCACTGTCCATAACGTAAAAAGCCATGAATATTGCAAAAGCGTTTGTCTTGTGACAATTCCTGCTGATGCGAGCGTGGACAACAATGAGAACGCAAAGTCAGAGATATTATAACGTATGTTCGTCGATAAATGTAATAGCAGTGATATGATAATTATGGACACAATTAAACCCGTTATGACGTATCCGTCTCCAATTTCTTGAAACAGAGTGAAAGGTGATACTGAGTTGCCAGATGTTTCGATTTTACTGCAGTAGGCAAAGTTGAATGCATGTTGGTTTTCCATTGCGAAAGCGAAATCTGAACCAATCCTCATTCCTGACTGTCTTAACGACACCACTTGTGAAAATGATTGTCCTGGACCTCCTGTTGGAAATATCGGAAGACCATATCCATCAACACACTTGTTTTGTAGGTTCCGCCTTGCCACCAAAGTGGAGTTTATAGAAGCTGCTAAAATTCTAAATGAGTTTATAATTATGCAAAAATAAGGAGGTTGGGAGTGGTAATCAAGACGTCTCAGGTATTTTGCACATGTCACTGAAATGAAGGTTTGATCTATGCCGTAAAAATCTAGGACGAGAATTCTTGACAGGAGCTGCGGTGGATTCTTTAGTAAGCTGAAAATAAAACATTCCGAAATGTTTCGACCGTTTCCTACTTCGTTCATCTTAATATGGAAAATGCCGACAACTCTAAAAATCTTCTTAAAAAACCAGTTTATATAAACATTACAAGAAATATGAAAGAAGTATGTATCCACGCATTTTTTTCAACCGAGACGCCAAAATAGGTACTGGAACATGGAACATAGGAAGCAAAATTATTGATTCAAATATTGTAACACGTATTTAAAGGTGTTTTTAGCAGATCTAACCTCGAAGTCAGGTTTTGCGTCGGGACACCATTACAAGTATGGATTTTAATGAAAAGCAAACTTGCTAGAGTTGACGTTGACATGGGCAAAAGGATTTTCTACATGAAAATATGGGGTTTACATAAGTTTGTTTAGTACAAAATTGGCTGGAGTTTGCATTTGATTTACAGGTTGTTATCTTTCAAACCTTCATATTTTGCGTATGTCAATTGGCCCTTCACCTGCTTTGGTATGTCAATTTATATCTTTTCCCTCTCAAAATTAAATATATTTTCACTCTCAATAAATTATCTTACCAAACTCAAACAAACATTTTACCACTTTTTTTAGCAATGAGGTTTTGAGTAATTTCTCAGGCTTCCTTTTAGCAGCAATGTCATTACAAATAAGCCACCCACACATAACATTTAATGTTTATTTAAGTGCTGCTGGTTCATGATAAAGCTAATTTCGGCGCATTCTTAGATAATGCGTAGCGTATTGTTCCTTAGTTATTATAATAAGGATATTACTGCCAGTACTTTGTGGAAGGTTGCACAAGAACCTATAATATACCTTTTATGGTATTTTTGTCTACTTTGTTTGAAGATTCGATATCCTGTTGAAAACTTAAGTGAAATCATGCTGTTATCGTCATATAAAGTTCAGCAATAGGTTTAATTTGAAATTATAACTTATTAATGGAAGTAAAAGCCGTGTGAATAAAGTTAGGGTTTTCGTCAAGATTTTTATCCTCCACGACATTTCAACAAAACGACATTTACAGATTTCTTTCTTAATATCTTTCATATTTCCCCTCGCTTAATCCTTATTACTCATTTCCTCGCCTACAATATGTGCCCATTTAAGCACATGTTGCAGTTGCTGATTTGCCAACAAGCAAGCTTGAAAACAAAATAAATCAAATTTAACGGTATTTTTATTTTCTGCTATACACTCCAGAGATCTTCCCTAAACAATTTACTGCTTCATTAACTTGATTATATTTTCAAATATTTTGAAGAATACATCATTTGCAGTGTTTCAATAAAAAGGTTATTTATTTCATACCATTTTTTTCTCATGCTTTGCACAACACACCCCAGATGAACTTTTCATTCCAAACGTGAATTCACCATCATGCCGATTGTTCAAGCTTTCATTTTTTCTAAGCTACATATTTCCAAAGCAAAAATTAGAATGAGGCATTACATAACTCGATGCAATTCTGAAAGTGAAGGGTCACAGGTCAAATCTTTAAAAAGCATGGTTTTCTGAGGTAAAGTAAGTTATCTTTTTATAAGACGCGACAGCGACTACAATTCTCTCATGCATAATTTCTACTGCTATACAATATGCACACTATGTACATGGGATTCTACAAAATACAATTCCCACCCAAAGTACAATGATGAGATTATCAGACAAAACTTCCAAATTACAAATGCACTAAGCAATTTTCCCTCCAAAGTCAATGGCTCCACATCTTCCTTCTCCTCTTGAATTTGTGTTGGGCTCTTCACTTTCACCCTGTCTTGCACCCTACTTGTCAATGGAATCGCCTTCATTTCGTTAAACCAAAGTTGGTACAGCCCACCCTCCACCGCTCTCTGGAATAATTGCTGTAATCTCCTTGCCTCGTCGTAGATTCCAGAGGTGAATACAAAGTAGAAGCTTTTCTGGTATTCCAATTTCTTCCCAATGTAGCACCGCACACGTTTTATGCTTCTTTGACGAATATATTCTGTAGCTCTGGATGCCGCAAAAATGGCGTGTTGCGAAGGAGCCACAATGGCAACTTTTCCTGCTCCACTAAAAATTTCTAGAAATTCATCAATTGTAGGATAGGTTCTGGTTAACCTCAGGAGCTCAATGATTTTTGTACCAACTTCCTCATTCGGTTGAACAACGGATGAAATAATCTGAATTGAAAAGCCTAAAACACTGAAGTCGTTATGAATCAAGGAATAATTTCTTTCCACGAGTTCGCTCATTTTCGTCATTCTTGGCTCTGGGATGGGACTTATCACGTAGCTTGTCAGATTTCCGGAAATGTATGTTGTGAAGATGATACAGGACATCGTCCACAGCGTAAAGAGCCATGAATATTGCAAAAGCTTGTGCCTTGCAGCAATTCCGGCTGATGCCAGAGTGGACAACAATGAGATCATGAAGTCACAGATGCTATAACGTTTCTTCATCGATAATTGTAAAAGCAATGCTAGAATAAATATGGAGGCAACGAAACCCATTCTGATAAACGCGTCTCCGGTTTCTTGAAATAAAGTAAAAGGCGATATTGAGTTTTCTGAGCTTTCGATTTTATTGCAGTATGCAAAGTTGAATCCGAGGATATTTTCCAATGTGAAAGTGAAATCTGAACCAATCCTCATTCCTGACTCCCTTAAAGACACCAATCGTGAAATTGAATATCCTGGATGTCCGGTTGGAAATATTGGATGGCCATTGTTACCAACACAGTTATTTTGAAGATTCGGCCTTCCCACTAAAGTGGAGTTTAGTAAGGCTGCATAAAAATTTAATGAGTTCATAATTGTGCAAAAATAAGGTGGTTCGGAGTGGTAATCCAGAAGTGTTTGGTATTTTGCACATGTCACTGAAATGAAGGTTTGATCAAGTTGGTAAAAGTAAAGGATGAGAATTCTTGACAGAAGTTTGGGTGGATTTCGGAGTGAACTGAAATTAAAGCAGGCTGATAAGTGGCCAACGTTTTTCAAAATCATTTCCATCTCTCACGAGGTACAGGCTAATTTTCGGGAAGAAAACAAACTTTTTGTAAATCGCTTTGGAAAGAGAACTGTGTGCGCTATTCAAAAGTGTGTTCAATCTTATCAATGATTATACAATGTTCTTGTGATGACTAATGATTCCAACTTTATTGTCAATTTTATATCCAGGACACAATGATATATAGGTAGTAATATAACAATTAAATTGAGTGGATGGTATACCGTGAAAATATTTTCTGCTAATCAATAAATTGCCACAAGTTGGTGTGATAAATGAATCCATTGAGTCAAACAAATGATTTCTCCGTTTGAACTACTAATAATAAGTGAAACTAGCTATCTCTACTTTCACTACTATGGATTGTAGGCATCCTAGGAAAAAGGAAAATGGCAAAAAATTGTTATGCATACATCGTTATACATTTGATTGTTATACATTGATGTTGATTGTAGTTAAATATTATTGGAGGCTCGTGTAGATATTTGTACAAAATAATCTTAACAATTGCATCATTTTTATTGTGTCAATAAATCTGCAATTGCATTAATGCTACATATTTCAATTATTCATTGTCATTTACAGAAAAATTCCAGAAAGGGGATTTCTAAGTTTTTCTCTGCCTTATTTTTAAACCCATTACATATGAAAACTACACTAGGGTGCCGATAATGACAATAATATGTAAGTACTAATAAAAAATGCCATTTAACATTTTCTCAGAGTAGAGTGTTCCGTTCTACATCTAATTTCCTGTGAGTAATTAATAATACAACACAAAATCATGTATGGTTTCCGGCGTGCAGAGTACTGGGGCAATATGGTAATTCTTTGACAATACCAGTGTAGAATGTAACGTAGCTATGCGTTAGAAAATTGAAAGTATGTTTGTTGTCGTTGTGACTTACCTTTATCTTAATTTAGAAGAAAAGAATTGAGGTGTTGTCTTATCAGTTAGAGTCAGCTAGTCGTGTAACCGCATCCATTTTGTGTCAATGATAGTATTTGTCGTGGGCAATTAAATGCCAATAACTTAATGTTCAAAGCGTAACATAAGTGGAGTTATCTTTTGATTTGGGACTGGCATAAGTTCTCGATCCTTTTTCGTGAAAGAGTGACAATTACCGGTTAGGTATTTTGCATTCTACAACCAGTCAACCTCTGACATTTTTGTGAAAATTAAATGTCTGATAAATCGAAATTAAAATCTATTTCAAATGATATCTCCGTCATGTGTGTTCGAATAGTTGTTCAAAAAAGATTTTGGCCGAACAAAACTGAGCATTAATACAATGTTCAGAATTAAATTTTACCCTTTTATCTTCTTTTTGTTTCCTATAAAATATATGTACATACCATTTTAATTTTTACTTGAACATTTCCCATCCGCAGCATACTCCTGAACTTGCTAGACAACCTAACCAAAGGACAATTGTGTTCCTTAGTTTTCCCTGTAAACTTAAAGCCACTACATCTTTCTTTGCCTCTTGAATTATGGTTTCACTCTTCACCCTCACCATATCTTGCACCCTCGGTGAAAATGAAATCCTCGTCAGTTCGTTAAGCCACAGCTGGTATATCCCGCCTTCTTTCATTCTCTGGAAAATGCCTCCCAACCTCATTGCCACACCATCAAACTTCCCAGAGGTGAACACATAGTAAAAGATTTTTTTATACACCAATTCCTTTCCAATGTAGCATCGGATGTGTCGTCCCTTCCCCTGTTGGGAAAGATAATCAGTGGCCCTTGAAGCCACAAATATGGTGTGAGGCCAAACCGCTACAGTGGCAAGTTTTTCGTTTCTCGTGAAAATTTGTAGGAACTCATTCAGGGTCGGAATTATCCAAACTCGGTCCAGCAACTCCAGAATCCTTTTGCCAACCACATCATCTGGCGGAACAATGGTGGATATTTCATGTTTAGAAAAAATAGAAACGGATAAGTCTTTATCAACAAGGGAATAGTTTCTATCCACGAGTTGTCTCATCCCCGTCATTCGTGGCTCTGGAGTGGGACTTATCACGTAGCTCGTCAGATTTCCGGAAATGTAAGTTGTGAAAATTATACATGCCACTGTCCACATCGTGAAGATAGTAGAATTTTTCAATCCTTGCTTTGTGGCAATGCCCGAGGAGAGTATTGTGGAGAGAAATGCAAAAGTGAAGTCAGATATTTTATAACTTCTCATCTTCAGTTTCAGGAAGAGTGTGGGGATAATTATGGAGGCAGCCACGAATAACCAGACGAATTTATCTCCACTTTGATGAAACAATGCAAATGGTGACAAAGTGTTGTCAGCCTTTTCGATTTTGCTGCAGTAGGCAAAGTTGAAACCGAACTGATTCCCCAAGAAAACTGTAAAGTTGGATCCAAGTTGCAATTTTGATTGTGCCAGGGCAATCAAGTGTGAGAAGGACTTTGCAGGACTTGCCATTGGGAATATTGGAAGGCCTAAAAAGTCAATGCATTTCCTTCTTAGGTTTGGTCTGGCCACCAGGGAAGAGTTTAAGGAAGATGCCAGGATGTTTAAGATGTTAACCATTGGGCAAAAATAGGGAGGTTCCGAGTGATAATGAAGACGGGTTGGGTATTTTTCACACAGTAATGAGATGGCGGTTTGGTCCAGGTGCAAGAAATCTAGAATGAGAATTTGGGACAGAAGTCGAGGTGGTTGTTTTAGTAAGTTAAAGTTAAAACATGCTGAAATGTTTCCAATGTTTTTTAATTCCTCCATCTTGAAGGAGTACATACGTCGTTAATACACGTTTTCTAAAAAAAAAATAACCCCCTCGTGCTAACGTTTCAGGAAATGTGTGTGTTTCTTTATTTTGCGGAAGTTTTTGCATGCAAAATAATCTGCACAAAAGGAAGAAAATTGGCTGCACAGTACATGGTTAGCTTTTAATGAAATGCAAACCTCGTGAACTCCGCACGAACATACGAGAAAATCAATATGAAGCAACAGTAGAATTGGTTGTTAATACGATGAACTGTAGTTGGATTTGGATTGTGTAATTGATTAGCAGATTGCTGTCCGTGTCTTTCATATTTCACATGTTTAAATTTATACTAATCTATTAAATCGCCTTAACTATTACAAAGTGTAGCCCTTAAAAATTTAACTTCACCCTAATTTTCCTGCTGTTGTGTATTACATGTTGTATTTTTCAACAAATTGTAGCGCCAAAATTCTTTCACGCAAATTGCACAAGTAAACGATGTAAAAAATGGGCTGTTTTGTGCTGCTTTAGTTTTTGCAAGGTCCAGTCAACTACCCAATACATAAGATATTTTTCGTCTAAAAACTAAATACAATTTTTTTCTCATTAAATCATTTACTAGCCTCAAGCAAGCATACTAATTGCCAGTTATTTTAAAAAATGAGCTTTTGGATAATTTGTTTATTTTCCTTTCGGAACACTAACGTAAGCTAATCCTCAAGCGCATGATCTATTCATACCTGCTGATAATAAACCAATTAAATATATATTTAAAGCCCACCACTAACCCGTGATTCGTTCAATTAATCATACACTTTCATTACTTGTTTACAGAATTAGCAGATGCGATATCGATCCACTGGTGGATGAAGGTCTCACCAAGTTTTGTGCAACGTTTCTCATTCCGGTCGATTTTTAAGTATACAAAATATATATTGTGAGCGTATAACATAAGGAAGAGTTATTCGAGAACACAGAATTGGTATGAAACTATAGCTCAGTGGTAGAGTTCTCGACCGGCAATCGAGAGGATGCGGGTTTCGATCCCCGCTAGGGTCAAACATACTTTTTCTGTGTTTCTCTTGTTTCAAAGTTAAGTCCCTCCGATACACAAATGTTGATTATTTCCTCCGAAAGTACTAAGTTACTGTTCAGGTACCTCCGACATACAGATTTGAATTAGAGTTTATAAGTGATAACTCCGAAACCCCCATCCTAAGCTACACGCTTACAATATTTAATCTGCAGCAGAAACACGAAGTAAATTGAGCTACCACTTCATAAATTACTAATTAGAGCTGGAGCTATTATTACATTCATTCTCGAAACGCCTTCGGTATTAAATACCTAAGGTGAGCATTAAAAATCTGTTTGCATCGCATTTCTTGAAGTATTGTTCCAGCTAGTGAGAACCATATCATATCTATCATAGCTGATAACCAAATAATTTTTCCACATTCTAATTACATGTCTTTCCATCTGAGTTCGGAATGACATTTTGAGAACTGATCAATTCTTTATAGAAAATGTCAACAGCGTTCCAAGCAATTAAAAAATCTCACTATTGTAACCATTCTAAAGTGTACTGTGCTTGCATGACGGGACTGAAATCGTGACAGGAATTTCGTTATAGCTTCGCGTATACATACAGGAATAGATGGAATTTAGTAAAGGCAAATCACATTGCTAAAGCAAAACTTGTATGGGTTTTTACAACTTATATCGAAGAGGCAAAATTCGTTGATAGCTTCCAAAATATATTTAATAGCAACGAAACTACTAAGTAAGTAACTACGTACCAGCATTCAAATTAGAAAACAGCTGAAGTAAATATTTCCAAACAAGCATCAAATTGCAGAGAACTACCTTTTCCAAGTTAAAAATAAATTGCCGCTATGTATTGTAATTTGAACATGTCAGGCTAGATTATCCATCCCTTTTAATAATGCACACCTCTTTGAGGGCCCAATTAAGGCAAGCAAGCATCGCAGATTTATAATCTGTCAACTTTGAGCTTCTCTGGAAGAAGACGCCAACCTATTTTCATTAAACCTAATTAGTAGCATCAATAACGAAGCTACAAACTGTATCTCTCACATTTGCCGGAAATTCCGAAATGTCAAAATGTTAAATTACGAATGCATTCGGTTGTTAAAACTGCAATTACAAATTAGCAAATTTTTCATAAAATTTCCATACGAGTGGACAACAAGCCGGGGTCACCAAGAGGAAGAAATCGGGCGATTAATTTACACATCTAAATACTCTTCAATTTTTTCCGGGAAAATTCGAAATCGATTTGATCTTTCTCTTCTCACTACTTTCACCTGGTACATTATCATCTGCATTCGTTTTTTCTATTTTCTCCTATTCCAGAAAGATGTGCCAACCGAAGTCTTATTTGGGTATGTTACCTGGCTCGGCATCTACACAGGACTAACTTCGATCTCAGTTACGTTAATCAAAAGCCACAAAGAAATCTCTCTAATGTTTAATGGAGCGGTGAACCTTTGGCACAATAATTTTCGATTTCTGACCCAGAAGGGAACTTTGAACAAGATCCTGCTCACCTGGATGATCGGACTTTCGCTCGGCCCATTTTGCTGTGCTACTCTGTTCCTGTTCATGCCATGCTCTCCGCAATTTCTCTACTCCGTGATAACCAGGGATAAGTGCCACAACCGTGACATCACCTGGGTTTCGAAGGGGGTGTATTATCTGCTGGAAATTATGCTGATGTCATCATTCTCGGTGCTGGGGTCTTTACTGGTTTTCGTAATGATTCCACTGCTGTCCTGTTGTAACAACTTTGTGAAGGAAATTCGGAAGGAAAGTAGTTATGCGAACAAAACAACAAAAGGAGGAATTCAGTTTCTCTGCTATCGGGAGACACTGCTCTACAGAAAAGTTCAACTTTTGATAAAACTTTTCAACGAATGTTTCCAGAATGACCTTTTGCCATCAGCTTTGTCAGTTCATGCTAGTCTAATCATCACATCTTTGTTCATGCTTATTGAGCAAATTCATTCGGAGGATGAGGTCCCCATTCATGGGTCCCTTATTTTCATAATCCTTACCTTGTTTTCAGTGGGATTTGATGGGTTCATGATGGAATACGCGAGTGGTCCGATTCTTTATTCGAAGGCTGTCAAAATTGAGTGGCGAAAGGTGCAAAGATTAGAGAGAAACGCGTGGCTATCAAGGTTCTCCAGGTCGTGCCCAATACTAATGATTTACACGAAACCACACCTTCCAATTGGTAGGGACAAGTTGGCACATTTTATGAGGTTTTGCTTGCAGCGAACATTGTTCCTGGTTGTTTATAATAAGAAGAGAGAGTAGCTTTTAGAATAATGGAAACTCAGCACTTCTTTTCCTTGAAAAAAATAGCTAATTAGATATAGCTATAGACTGTGATCTCGGCTGCCTCTTGTCTGGAAACACGACAAATCAAGGAGACTAAACGAAATATTGTTTCTAAGATAGTGCGAATGTCCAAGATAAATGTATATTTGTCGAGGGAGGGACAGGAGGTGTACTGGCCAACACAGAGATCCATCCTCTACAACAATTCTTCACTGTGCTGAATGACAACCGGAGAACTGACTAATTCCCTACTGAACACAATTTCAAAATTTATTTAGAAAGAAGACAATAGGTTACTAACATGATAACTAAGATGCTTACAAAATATATGTCGTAGGAAACGAATTAGGTATTCTAGCTTTTATCTACTTAAAAAAATTATGCCAAGACTCGGAATGTTATCTTTTCATCTTAAAACGAAATTTCCCATGTTTAGATACAAAGTAACACATAAAGCTCGGTGTCTCCCATTCCTTGTAAATTACTAATCAATGAAATGTTTAGTCAACCTTTTAAAATTATATTTTTAATTACATTAAAATTCATGACAAATCAATAATTTATGTCAATTTTAAGTACAAAGTTCCTGCTTTACAGAAGATATTAAATCAAGCAAGAATAAAGAATAAAATTAAAAAATTCCCTTTAGAAAATAACGCCATAATAAAATTACCGTCTTGTCCTAAGATTACATTTGTATTCGCCCACACACTGGAAGCCTGCTTCTCAATACAACATTCGTTTAATAATTTCCACAACTCAATGGAAACCTAGTACATGTGGGCAAATGGACTTACCTATTTTATAAAATTAAAGGGAGGGTAGATTTTCCAACTTTCTTGCACACGCTGTTACGCCTTTTTGAGATTCCGGTGAAATTAAATATAGGTACCAAAAATACCCAAATGACGTTGTCTATGGTCTCTTTTTCTCAAGCAAGACACTAAACTGATGGCACACAGTCTCACGATTGGCGAAAGTTGCCAAATGCAAAAATGCTAAACTACAAATGCATTCAGTTGCTAAAACTACAGTTAAAAATAAGCAAATTACTCATAAGCCTTCCTTATGAGTGGAAGGTTTGCACAAGCCGAGGCCATCGGAAGGGCGACATTGGAAAGTTGATTTACACGTCTAAATACTCTTCAATTTTCTCCGGGAAAATTGAAAATCGCTTGGATCTTTCTCTTCTCACCACTTTCACCTGGTGCCTTTTCCTGTACATTCGCTTTTTTCATATTCTGGTATTCCAAAAGGATGTATCACCTGCAACCTTATTCGCATATGTTACGTGGCTCGTGATCTACTCGGGAATTGCATCGGTATCAGTGACGTTCCTTACCAGACATGAAGAAATCTGTCTCATGTTTAATGGAGCGGTCAATCTGTGGTACAACAATTTCCGATTTCGGACACAGAAGGGAATTTTAGACAAGATTCTGCTCATTTGGATGGTCGCGCTTCCTCTTGGGCCACTTTGTTTTGCATCTTTGTTCTGGTTCATGCCATGCTCCCCACAATTCTTCTACTCGATTGTGACAAGGGGCACCTGCATCAACTCTGATATCTCCTGGGTCACAAAAGGGGCATATTATGTGGTGGAAATTATACTAATGTCACCATTCCTGGGCTTTGCTCCGTTTTTGGTTTTTATGATGATTCCAATGCTGTCCTGCTGCAACAACTTTGTGAAGGAAATTCGGAAGGGAAGCTGTGACGCGAATAAAACGACAATAGGAGGAATCCATTATCTGTGTTAT
>JAHZNF010003573.1:0-11507 GCA_027744215.1 Troglopedetes dispersus | reverse complement strand
CGCTGACAGAAACATTGTAATCAGGAAAGCGGGCAGACAGATGCTAACCAATATTTTTGGTTTATGTCCTGGTTATAATTCGCGATCGTAAATTGTAGAATGAATTAAATGTAACATTGTGGTATTACATTTCATATTCTTGAACATTTTACAGATGGTCGAGCCAACTTATATTGAAAGGACGTTGAGCTGTATTGCGGATGGAATTGGTAAGATGGTCAAAAATAACTGTACACAGTAGTCGGACCACCCGGAATGTAAATATTTTCATGTATCCTATTTTCTCACGCCAACTTTTTCGAGAGAAAAAAACTTATTTTTCCTCCTTTAATAATCACAGAGCTTTTCAATTTCAATGTCAATAGTAGTTCCTGCCTACCTCACTATGTACTACAAAAATTTTCCTTAAAAACAAGAAAAGGACGCATTTGTATTTTTCCGTTATGCTACCCTGAGATTGCTTCTCTTCGCTCAAGTCACTCGCGTAACAATAGTGAGCACTATTATAAAAAAAGAATATATGAGACTACTACCATAATATAGCAACTTGCAAGCCAATTTTTTCTATACTATACATAACGACTAGGTTCCTTCAATTGGCATGGACCATACAAAAAAATATGTTCGTGGAGAACAAGAGGGAAAAAGAGTAATAGCTTTTTCCGCTCACCAGTTTCGCTTTGTTTTCACACACTTCTTTTCCCCTTGTCCTCTTTTCTTACGTTTTCTTCCGCTTTCCACGCCTGTATTCACATAACCGTCCTTTCTTATGTTGCACTCTCCACAAGCATCACCACTATGCGTACCACTCGTTCATTCATTTTCGTCTCCTGTTCGGTTGCTTTTCCTCTATAATCACAACTTAAGGAGCAAACCTTCCCTTTTTTTGGAAAACGAAAAGAAATGCTTGATTCAACTTGACTTTTTAGTCCTTTTTTTCGTTGCGTATTTCTCGTGCAAATAATGGAGCACGTGTTGTGTTCAACAATAGTAAAGCGAGGCTAGAAATGATTTAATACAAAGTCCAACAAATAAGCAGTATTGTATTATTACAAGGACGGAAATATCTGTTAGAATTGTAAAAACAAAGCGGACGAGTTTTCTCCGCGAATAGTCCCGTTCGTAAAAACAGGGAAAAAATACATACCTAAGCAATTTTTATGTGTCGTTTGCCGTTCCAAGTGCAATGTTAATGGCCTTTCTTCAGTTGTTTAGAAAGTCGTTTCTGCACTGTTGTCCCTTCTCCCTTCCTTTCATTCCAGTGATCCCAAGTGATTTAGAGGTTCTTGAAAAATCCAAAACTTCGAGGTATTAGCGTAGAAAATAATAAAACCTGGAACTAAAGGATGTGAGGCAGTTTCCACTCTAACAAAAGGGAACATAATATAATTTAGTTGGGTCGAAGGAGAAATAAAAATCGGGGAATGTCACGCACTTTTAAAAAAATGTATGTTGCCCTTCTCCTGATCAGATTACTGGATCCAGCCCATACGTATGAATCATATTATGTAAACGGGTAATAATGTGAGTTTGTATATCTATTATGTTTATGATGTGTATGTACGCATAGTCCAGTTTCCCACATGAGAAATTCCTTCCCAGAAATAATCTCTCTACGAAAACATGGAAAAGCAGGAGAAATATTTTCGTTGAATTGCATTCTGGTTCTAAAAGAATTCTCGCGTGTCTCGCACAAAATTCTTTGTGAAAAATAAAGATTTCCAAGTGAAGAATAATGGAAAATTTGAAAACCAAAGCGGAATATATTACAACCAGAAAGCGGAAATGACCAACATTTCCAGCAAACTAAGTGAATTGATTGCGCACCGTTACAGTATAAACCTCTGAAAAATGGAAATTTGTTACTGCATTTTTTCATAAATATGTTTGTATTTATTTGTATCTGAAATGGTAGATGAAAAAAAGACCAGCAGATATAAAATTCATTTGAGTTATTTAGAGATCCCGAGAACCGATTTTTACCAGCATTCTCCCGTTAAATTGAGGAAATGGTGCCGTGATTACATGAAACATTTTCCATCGGACAGAGGCAAACCGGAATGCTCCACAGCTCTGTCAATTTCTGTATTTGTTTACCAGATAAAAATATAGGAGGCGAGGAGCTCATAAATAATAATATAAAAAATATTATGGGAATTCCATTCCCGTGGTAATATTTCCCTACTACATACTAAATCGTAAGCGATTTTTGAACACACGGAGGAAGTGATATGGCTTCCAAAAAATGAAGATAAAAGTGAAATCATCATCGCCAAATGAAAACATGTGGTAACAGCATCCAACTCAAAGCATTTTTAGTGAGAAACAACAGTTTTCCACGGAAGCATTGGCGCACAGACGAAGTTGAATTTTTTTGGCTCCTAAAAAGTGAAATGGTACTCGATAGTTTCCAAATATGAAAAGTTTTTGCACACTTCGAAAAAGGCAACCTAAAGATTTGTTAGTAAATAATAATAATAATAATAATAAACAGTAGTATAGTAGTGGTAAAACAGTCTCAAGTCTGAAAAGTACGGACGTGTGGTGATTTCACGCACAAGCTTTACGTATTGCATGTGTTTGATGTAAGCAAACAATAAATTACTATGGAGGTGTTGGTACCATTAAATCGGATTCGTTGGAGGATGGTGATGTGAGATCCAGCATCGATTATGAAGATATCTGTTTATTTATGATGATGAAGTATTATCTTTTTAAGAACATTAGCCGTTTTATTCCTCTTGCCAAGTTCCACCAAGCGTACAAGCTTCTTTCTGCTTTTATTTATTTTTCCCTGAAAAACCTCGTGATTTTTCATGACCAGTGGAAAAAAGCAATATTTTAATGGTCACGATGATGATGATATGTTTGTCTGTTTTTTTTTTTCTTCTTTTTCTTTTTCTTGTTTTTTACTTTTACTTTGTAACAACATGTATTTACTTTTGGGATGTATGTTTCTCTGTTCCAGAAATCCTGCCAAGTCGGCCATTAAATGTGCAGGCGGTGGCTGTCAGCCCAACGGCTATAAATCTGACCTGGGCTCCCCCTCGGGAGAACAAGCACACGGTGCACGAGTACGTTGTGAACATCACCACGCTCCGGAGTTTCGATGCTCCGTTCACCGGCTTAGGTTACTGGGATGGAGGTTCCAGCACCTCGGCTGCGTCCACCACTGTGACGACCACGTCCACCACTCCGTCTTCTCCAGCTGAGAGCAATTCTTCTTCAGGTGAGGATAGACCGTGTCCAGCCTACAGAAAAGAAGACAAAAGAAACTTGGGAAAATATCCTTGTTGTACTTTTCTCTGTGTGTACATAAGAAGAAAAAGTAATCAACTAAATTCATCTTTTTTTCGTGTGCGTGGACAGGTTCTCCAACAACGACGACGCCGGGAACGACGCTTGCCAATTCCAAGGATTTCTCAAACAATGGACTTGTCATGGAAAATGGACAGCCTTCTGCGGAGGACATGGTCGAAGCAAAAATGCGTCAAATCAAGGTAGGTTCTTTCTAACTCTCTCGAAGAGTTTGTGGTGGGTTCTCCTCTCCTCACATTTTTGAATTTTCTGCTACTTACGTGCCTCCCTTTCTTATGGATTAATGCCGTACTTTGTACGCCAAAAATATGTTGGACACATAAAAAATGATGACAAAACAGCCGACGTCGGTCATCCTCGCAGACTTATGAGGATATGTTATATGAATTACTTCTCAACAAGAAAAATTTCACTTTTGATGAATGACGGAAGGAAAAACTGGGGAAACATTTTTCAATGCAAAAATATTGAGTAAACTATCGATGACACACATAACTTTATGTTCATTTGTTAGTATGATAACCTCATCTGAACTTTCATAAATCATCCTCCATCAAAAATTGAAATGCTATAGTTTTGAGGATTATTCCGGGTTCAAAGTGGCTTCCAAAGCTACCCATCTGAAGTAAACTTTTCTCAAGATTTACATTCTTTCTCCAAGAAACTTTACAGCCAGTCAACCATGCACTAAAAAGAATGAAAGAGGACTATTGTCAAGAAAGGAGAAAGAAATGTTGCGTGAATTCCCCCTCAAAAAATATTTTCACAGCATTTCTACTGTCACAATTCACTAGCAGCCTTTCTACATGCGTGACAAGTGAGACACAGAGTTGAGCTATATTACGAACCGTTTGTTTCCTTTCCACCAAGAGCGATGTGTGCACACAAATTGTTTCCACCAAAAAAATGCAGAACTGTGGACGAAAAAAGAATACGCGGAAATTGTTTGATCAATAAAAAAATCTCACTGAACACACACACACTCACACAATAAAAAAATTTACCACCATCCACCAAGACCCACCTCATCGCATGCAGTGAACTCTAATCACCACCTTTCAATACACATGCAAAATTTCTCTAATAGAATAGATTACCTTGTTAGCTCGAAAAAAGGAGAGATTTTTTCAAGCTGAAAGACTTCTCCGTCGTGATATCTCCAAATAATATAGTAGCAACAATAATAAGAAGGCGGTTACACAAGTGATGAAAATGGGAGCGTACGTGCCTTTCTACAAAACATAACAAGTCACCATCACATTATCCCTTTTTTATTCTCCTCTCATGCCAACGCCATAGACAAGTGTGGAGGAAGTCAGAGTGAATAATGATGCGAGACTTGGTGATGAATTGTTCCTGTGCTTGGAACGAACCAATGCAGAAACGAGACTGGAAAAAATATAGCATCTGTAGAAATTGGTATTCCACGAATAGTGAAAAGGAATGCAAGTCAGTAGGTTGCTTGCAGCACTATGCTTCAAAATGACGCAAACTGTAAATGCACACAAAGAAGGTGAAGGTGGTTCATTGAAAAAAAGTGCGAAAAAATGTTGTCCCTGTTCGCCTCTCCGTTTTACTCTGTGTAAAAAAAATATCGCTTTGAGAGTGGCAGTCGTTCTCACCCAATTCAAATCTGTTCAAATGTCATCTGGACACATACTTCTGGAGAAAACCTTTCTCCACTGTCATGTACGAACATTTCAACGGTGTTGTCTTGTGTATCACACAAGTATGTTTGTACGCCTCCAAAAAAAGGAGAAAACACTAATGCTTTCCCCGTCCAGTTTTTTGTTTTTTTTTGTTGTTACCATCATCGTCTGACTGAGAGTCGCAGGGCAAACACTATTTTCTCTTTGGAAAAGGAAAAAGAGCAAAAACGAAATGAAAGAGAAAGCAAACGGTGTGTGTGTGTTTTTTTTGTTCCGATGATAGTAACGAAGAATCGATACTCTCGCACTTGTCCTTTTTTTATATTCTCGAGAAAAATATATATTCGTGTCGCTATGTACAGAAATGAGCAACACGGAACAACGGAGTCCCGTTTCCAGCTACTTTGCTACCGAAAATGACGACAATGATGTTTTCTCATGATGATCATCATCGCAACAGTCATGATGCCGATGATGATGACTATATCAAGTCTCAGCTGGCGTTTTTTCTCTTCAAATGGAAATGAAAGTTTCCTCCTCCCTAAAACATATACGGATGTGCCTTCCACATAATATTTGTATATGGACACAGTAATCAGGAAAAAAAATCTTTTTTTTAGGAGAGAAGCCATTCACTTTTGGAATGGTGCAGAGCAGTCATCATTTTGGTTGTAAAATTAATGCATTTCTCGATAGCAAGTCAGGCCATAATAATAATCATTTCTTTGAGAATAATTTTTTGAGTGCAGCATAATCATTAAAAACCAACATGGGACTCAAACAAACTGGAAAAATTGTGTAGACACAACAGCTTTTGCAGCTGCTCGGCAATATCAACATAAAAAATGTACACACAACTCACCTCCAACTAGGAAAGCACCAATAAAAACGGGAAATAAAAGGGTTGTTGGCTTTGACTGTTTTTTTTTGTGTTGCTTGCCATACAGGAAAGGGGTGATGACGACGATCACGAGTTAGCGGAGGAGGAGATTTTTTGTGCAGTTTCTCGATTAATTTTCTGGAGGGAAAGAAGCTCTTTATTTTTTCCAGCTCTTGTTGGAGTCTGTCTGCTAGTGGATTTTTTTTTGTTGCACTTAATTTGTTGCGTTAACAAAGCCGTTTCGGA
Source organism: Troglopedetes dispersus (assembly GCA_027744215.1). Taxonomy (NCBI): domain Eukaryota; kingdom Metazoa; phylum Arthropoda; class Collembola; order Entomobryomorpha; family Paronellidae; genus Troglopedetes; species Troglopedetes dispersus. The sequence continues at coordinate 5,414 of JAHZNF010003573.1, read as the reverse complement.
AGAAAAGGAAAAGAGAGTCCAAAGGAAGGAGAGGTTGAGTCTCCTATTAGTATACACAAATGGCTAATTAAGGCCTATCTTGGACTGCTGGAGAGCAGGTCTCAGCTGTAAAAACGGCTCTTTTCTTCCCTTTCACGTTGTGTATCCGTCTTTGGACGTAACATTAAGTTGACTTTAATGTGTTATCAATCTGGGCGGAAAAGGGAAGAGACAAAAAAGGTGTGTGCTTTCCTTTTTGTAGCATTCTTTGCTGCTCACTGTGCACCAGGGTTTTTGGTATCTTGCCAGTTGAGATTTTAAAGTAATTTTTCACTTGAGACTTCAACTTTTGAATGTGTGTGCTGTACATGTTCCGCTTCCTTTTTTGCTCCAGTAGAATGGTGCTGAGACAGGAGACAACTGAGCACGAAACGTACTAAAGAGTTTCAAGTGAATGTCTTTTTACATTAGAAAAAGAGGATGTTCTTAAGTGAAAGTAAAATGAAGGAAGAAAACGCAGTGTGTGATTCTTCAAACTTTTTTTTATTCCATGAAAGTTCCACAATATTATGTCATTATCTCTCTCTTCACCCATGTCTTATATACATATATAGTATGTATGTATATTCTGATTTCTTTTTCAATTTTTGTTGCAATTGGTATTTTTTCTCAGTACAAAAAATAAATATTGAATATATGCGTTAAAAATAAAGGCTTCTAATGCATGAACGGGCAATAAATGTGCATGTGGTCATATAACGCATGCACAAAGAGAGCGACTGTATTCTCTCATTCTGAATGAGAGGAAATATTTTTTCCAGGTTCGAGTTGATACCATGTCGTCGTCATTGTCGTTTATGGTGGTATGTGTGGTGGCAAGTCTTGGTCCTCCCGGGTTTTACTCCATGCTTCTCCTTGTTTTTCGATAAAAGTTTAGGTGGGATTGACAAGGCTTAAAGACTTTAAGCTACTTCTTTCTCTCCTCCTCATGCATTTCTCTCCATTTTTTTCACTCTACTGTGTCAATGTATATATTTAAGCATTTATACGGTAACACTATATTTTTGAGACAACTTTGTTTTTGAAACATAGTTTCTATAAAAATATACAGAGATATACATACACATTGCGTTTCCGTTTCTCGGCCCGCCTTTCTCCTTCAGTCAGGTTTCCCTTCCATCTGATCAACTGGGGTAAATCCAAGGCAGATGTGACGTGACATGATGCAATTAGGATGGATCTTTTTTTACCCTGTCAATGTCGATACTATGGCGTCGTGGTTCAAGCTTTATTCTCTTGCGCTGTTAAATATGAAACTGTGTTATGGTCATGGGATGTACATCCCTAGTTACTTTATCACATTGGGTGTCTGTAATGTAATAAAAAATTGGGAGGACGTCTCCACACAATCCTTTTTTATTCACTAAATATCCTTGTCTGACTATGTGAAAAATTGTGGTGGTGGCAAGTAAAAACTTGTTAAAGACACAATAGACTCCAGTGCAATGTATGTTTTTGACTTGGCGGAAAGAAAGGCAAAAAAAATTGTGCAGCAACTTGGCCCAGATTTCGGTAAATATTTAAGAGTGAACTTTATAAGAGAATATGTTTTTAAAGAGAAGAGGAGTATAAAATACACAAGGGAGATATTACCACGTTTACACATTTTCTTTTTCATTAACTAAAGTGAGTAGGCATGTCAAATTGAGGAGGAAGGTAGGAGTCTCCGAGTAATGCTTTCGGTCAATAAAAACAAAGAAATTTTGCTCCGTGGTTGCATTCCGCTTTTTTTTTGTTTGGTTTCGGCTTGATCCAGAAAAAGTAATTACGTAAAGTAAGACCTAAATGCATCTATTCTGGTCTGACGAAGAATTATCAATGTTATAATTGCTTTTTCTGTCTAGGTTCACGGTGACCTCAACACGGTTCTGCTTGACCAGTTGCAGCCATTTACGATGTACGAGATCTCAGTGGTAGCTTTCAATATTCACGGGAGGTCGCTCCCGTCTAATCGTGTCAGAACTTTGACGCTCGCCCCTGGAATCGTGAGACCAGAACCCAAGGAAGCACCAACTCTACCGGATATCAAATCTTGCTGCATTAGCAAAGGAGTTAATACGGAATCGTAAGTATTTTTTGCAATTCTCTAAAAAAATGAAAGTAGGTAATTTGATTAACGTCTAATGTGGACAATCTCATATTTTTTTGTGCAAAATGGGGTGGGGTGGCATATGTTTTGTGTGACGTGATATTTTATTACCTTTGAGTCTCCCTCGTTATTTGGTTTATTGTTCGATTTCCGGCTGTATTTCCTTTTCCATTTTGGGACCTAACTTGCACGTTATAGATTTTTCGCCTTTGCATTCTACCATTAAAATGGAGAGTGATGCTTCTCCTCATGAAAAGTCAGCCTCCGTTTATACCCCCAGTGTTTCTCGGTTCGAAGATGATTTTATGAGAAAATTTCACAATTAAAATTCAGATCAAGTTGTACCAACACGTTTTGTCCGGATGCTTTCCTCGAGCCAGAGAGAGAGAGAGGAGATGTGATGAGGGAAAGAGAGAAAAAGGAGGATGAGAAAGCTAGAAAGCAATTTCTGTCAACAAGTATAACGCTCACTTTTCCCTGCTTTTCTGAACCATAAAAAACTTATTATATATTTAGGAAACGGAGGAAGTAGCCTGACAGAGACACAAACCATAATAAAATAGTGTATATATACAGGAGTGTTGAGCAACTTTTCACCAAGGTTGACATTAAAATGGCCATTGTACTTCGGCGGAATGGAAAGTAGTCCGAAAAGGAAGAGAAGAAAAAAATATGAAGAAGAGTCAGCTGCTCACGCTGCCTCATTTCTTTTTGTCTTCCGGGAGAAAACTCTCGAATGCGCGCAGAAGGTATTTACAGGAAAAATGGCTTCACAAGGGCAGAAGTGAGAGTGGGATAATATCCAGAGAGCGTTAAGAATTATGCGTACATAAATGGATATACGCAACTGTGCCCGAATTTTTCGTTCTTGTTCCAGGGCTATCCTTAGTTAATGAGATTTCCTGTGAAGTGAATCTAATAAGACAATTTGTAGCCTTCTATATTTTTTCTACCCGAAGCAAAAAGTGACAACGTCTTATAGGAGTGTAGTAGATAATGTGTACGTGTATAATGCAGAATAAGGCTATTAAATGTATTCGAATTTATAATGCATAAAAATTGGATTTTGGGACCCGCTCTAAGTGTGCTAATAAAGTGACCATTTAACTCTACCCATTCCTACAAACATTTTTCTCTGACTCGTTATTCCAATTTTTACTTTTTGAAATCTTCTATTCATGGTCACGTTCTGAAACTTATATATATTTTTTTAGCTTTATTACATCTACCGATTTAACACCAAAGTTATTATATATATTTTTCCTCTGTTGCAGGTGCGTGAACAAGCTATGTGATCCGAAATTGACGACTCAAGTGGAAATACCTGATTTGATGATTTGTGCTCCGTGGACACCGGAGGTATTCACTTGTCTTGCAGATGGCAAAGATCACAGCCCTTGTTGCCGGGCTCGTGGGATCCCAAGTCCTTGTTATGATCTCTGTACTGGAAACATTACTAAGCTGGATTACCACTACTTCAAGTACACATATCTCTTTGAAGCTTTTCTATAATATTTCCTTTCGTAAGACTTCTTGTCCCTTCTGCTTCCCTCACATCCGTAAATTGTCTTGAATTTTGGTCTCTGTGCACATACTTTTACAGTGTGCATGTCTTGGTTGTCTACACCCTCTTCCCATAACATAACCCTTTCACCATTATTTATTATTACTCTTGTTCCCTTTCTGGATATCCTGCCTGTTAATGCAGCTATGTTGTTCTGTGGGCAAGTTCTATGCAGTTTTGAAATCCTGCTGAGGTCTGTTCTACTTCCCTGTGGTCCAACACTTCCTTTTTTCTGTGGCTATAAATATAGCCGGGACGCAGTATACATCATAATAACACCACCACGACCTGAACCATTTTTCCTCCGGATTCGTTCCATCGTTTATTATATTTGTTGGTGTGCATGAGTCACGTCCCAGTTTGGTTTACAAGCATTTTCCCTTAAAAAACTCTCATCATATTTCTCTGTCCGCTTCAATATAAAAATGGTTGAAACAAGATTCACATCTCAAATCATTAACAAACCTTTCACACAAAAAATTATGTCCGAATCCATTCACCGCGCCGCGAGACAGAAAACAAGTATTGCTTTTACCTTTTTTCTTTTTTACACATCAACAACCTTTCCCACCTATTTTGATCTAGTAAGAATTACATACATTTCCGTCTCCATTAATATCCCAATTTTTATTAAGAGCAGGTCCTTTTGTTGCTTTGTCGTGAAGGATGGGGTGAAATTGAAATGAGTGGATATGCTAAAAGAAAAATATAGTTTCTTAAAACTATGTTAATACACCCCGAGCATCTTATTTACTTTTTTTATCGGAAAAATATGAAGAAGAAAAAGGAATTTTAAAAACATGAAGAACCCATTTCACAGATGTGTTGTGTACTGGTGTGTTGATGGATGAGTGGATAAAAGGTTCATTAGCAATAGCTGGAGCACCATCCACATGTCGATGAAACTGCATAACTCATGAGTGCACAAAGATGCTAATCAGATTTCCCTGTTTCTTCGCTTCACCTTCTTTTCTCCGAAATATTGGGATTGAGTAAAGAAGAAGCAAAAGGGTGAGCACAAAAGCAGACTTGGCACAATACAACCTATAAAGTTCTCTGTACGAACACGCGCGATAAGTAATAGTATGTGTCACATAATGGAGCAATATTGTAGATACCTCTTCGCAGCCTGTTTTCATCCAGATTACGCGTCAGTGGTGTTGCTGATGATGATGATGTTGAAGAAGAGCTTAATATATTTTAGTAAGTAGTTGAACGAAGTGAAAAAAGAAGGAAATGTGCTTTGCATGTTCTTCTCTGCTCCACCTTCAGATGATGACATTCCCAGGGAACAGGAATGGATTTGAACAAAAAAAGGGGAAAGCTGTCTGCTTTCTTTTCACACTCCTTGTAAAAACTGTACATGAATATTTACAAGAATTACGGCACCACCACCCGTGGAAAATTTTCGAAGGCGGACAGGCGGAAACATAGTGGAACGAGAAAATATTTCTATTTTGTTCCCGTTTCCATAAACCTTTTCATATGCATAGGTTTTCAGAATTGAAATTAATCAGGGAGCATTTTCACGGCGTCATGTGCAGTTTTCTTCACTGGCTGAGTTTCACACCAGAAAATACTTATCAAGACAGTGAAAGGAAGATGAGAGTTTTGGAAAGTAAAAAAAATTGTATTTTTTTTTCAGGTGAGCGCGATGATGGAAATCACTTCAATTAATTTACCGTGAAATAATTTCTCAGTTTTACGAGAATTCGTTGGTAC
>JAHZNF010003571.1:0-15631 GCA_027744215.1 Troglopedetes dispersus | reverse complement strand
CTTTCTGGTGTTATAAATTGTTTGAAGCCAGAACCGTTTTTGGTGGAGTTAATCAGCTTGAAGCGATGGCGCTTACTTCAGGGACTTCTCTTAGTAACCGCAGTGACTAGAAAAGAAAGTACACATATTAGTACATACATGTTCTCACACACTCATTCATTAACTGATATTTCATTCATAATTTTGTCCTCGTGTAAGCACTTTTTTTTGGCTCGGACATTTCCCTAATGTGAACACGATAGTCTGGTGATAGAAACACGATTACAATGATTGCATGACATTAGTGCTGCAGAGGATCGGTGACATGACAGTTTGAAAATAAATGCAATCAAATTGATTTGAGCAATAGTGAAATTAATTACATACGAATGCAATTGGGCAATACCTTGTGACACACGCGTCATGAAAACTGGTACAATAATGCATCTTACTTATAAATTATTCAGCAAACAACTATGTTGCTATCCTGATGTTGTTGTTGTTTATCGTAATGTAAGCCACAGCACCAACCAGCCCACCACGGGACATGATAATGTTGGCACTCCATAAAAATAATCGTTATATGTTAAAAAAACGCAAATCTCATCATTCATCTGCAGCATTAGTCTGCGCATACGATCATCAGAAACGAAAATGAGGGACATAATCCCGCGAGAGGTCATTCACAAAGAAAAAAAGAAGAATTTGCATAAACAGCCGGCCCCACGAATGGATGGCCATTTTGTATGTATGAAAGAAGACAAAAATCATATCCCAGCTGAAAGCCTTGAAGCAGCGCAGGTTCCAAAAAAGAGCCAATCTTATGGTGATGAAGATTGTAGAAGAAATGACTCCTGAACCATCTACTTTATATGATCATCCAGATTCTTACCCTAATATCATCTGACTCTTTCAAATAAAATAAACCTAACCAGCCAGCTTTCGTCTCTCTTTTTTTCATTAAAATTGTTCCCAAGCGAAAGCATTTCAAAAAAATCTTTTATATATAAAAGTATAAATTATAATAAGTCAAGAGATCTCTCTCGCAGGTTTATCTCTCGGTATGAGTAGAACAAGGTGGAATTGAGTTTCACTGGCCAGACCATATCTTGACTAGACAGACTTATTTAGACTTCCTCAGTGAAAGACAAAGCGTCTGGGACTGGATCGTGATGATGGTGGTGAAGCGATATACTTATAAAGAAGTTTTTATATCGTTTTGTTTCTTGGTGTTTCGATTTTTGATTTTCAACCATGAGATTGAGAGGGTTACAATGTTTGAACGTTGGTTAACACAAGAACACATTCGTTAAAAAATATTCATCATAGAGAAAAAAAAGCTTATCATTGCCGTTCTGTGCTGGTTCTTCTTCTTATTACATTGTATCATGCGATACAAGACCTCAAGTTTTAGTGGAAGTGATATAAAACACCGACTCGAGGGATAATGATAAAAAAACCAAATTATACAGTGCGATGGACAACTAAACCTTGGTTGAGGTTGACACTGACTAGGTTCACCTTCCTTCCTTCTTCACTCCACGTAGGCTTTGCACCAACTTTCGGGAGCACTCTTGTTCCTCCTGAAGGGAGGAAGAAGAAAAACATTTCCATATTATGTATGCATACCTATATATGCACCTTATAAAAAAGCGACCAGGGTTGGATGCATCACAGAAAAAAAATAATGGAATCAGTAGTTGCTCCCGCATGCATACTTGTTTAGATTAAAAGGATTGTGGAATGTGATATTAAAATGGAAATAAAAAGATGGAGAGAGGTGAAGGTGCGTATAAAAGAATCTTTGAGTCGTCTTTATGTACGCTTTCTACATGCTCAAGTATTACGGTAAAAAAGTGGTCCTGCTCAGCGTAACTTTTTTTTTCACTTCGTGCCCTCTCTTCTCCTGCTCTCCGCTTCGTATTATTTTGTGCACTTGAGTAAAAAAACGAAAATGTTGTACATGTGCGTACGATGCATGACCAACTCCAACATTTAATCATGAATCACAAGTAAATCAGCCGACAAGAGAAGAAGATGTGTGTGTGTAAGTGGGTGAATTTTTAAGTAACAAGGTCGATGTATCCACTGCAGCCGCTCTAACAAGATTTGTGTGGAAACACTGATAAAAAAAATTGTATTACCTGTGTGAGGTGCGTCAAGCGTTTGTTTCCCTATTTCTTCGTCTGCTCTTCCCACTTGACACAAAAATATTTTTTTGATATAAAAATTGTGTACAAAATATATGCATATTATATAGGTAAGTTTACAATGTGTATTATCCAAGCTTTTGATGTGCAAGACAAGAAGAGTGAACCAAAGATTTGTTATGTAATATAGAAGCAGTGCACCTAAGATTGAACCTTGGTCGTTAACGACTTATGGTGTTAGTCGGTGCTGATGAAGCAAGTGGATGCTTTGTATGCACATACATTAAATGTCGAGTATGTAAAAAAAAGTTACAGGTTGGATTGGGCCAGCTCAGGGCACAAAAAATCCAAAACTTTAAGTTTCAGACGGTGGTCAGTTTTTTTCCCCAACTGCATCTCAAGAATTTTTATGCTTTACTTGTAAGTGATTCGAGTAAGAAGAGAGAAGATAAAAAAGGAACGTTTAAGTACGCCTGTGATTTTGGAGTTCCATGCAAGAAGAAGACACGCAAGTGGATATTAGTAACTGAAAAACTCCAGGAGTAATTTACATAAATTATCTTTTATACATGCAATGTAACTTTTTTTATTGGAGGATTAGATGCTATACAATGCATATAAAATAAATTATGAAGTCTGATTTGTTCATGTAATTCCATATTCAAATGTGTAATTTGTTGATAATCCTCTGATATCTAAAAAAACACTATAAATTATGTTTAGCTCATTCATAAAAAAATCTCAGTCATCATCAACTATTTGTTGTGTTGAATCAATTCATTGCACCACCATTTTTATTTAGACTTATTTAGAAAAATTGTATTTACATATAAAATTGTTTTAAACTTGTACAAAGTTTCAATAAAACCTTGAACAAATAGGCTTTCCAATAATTCTTACTATAATACCTATTTCACTTCATTCGTTCTTACTAATTTCTCACGCCAAAAGAAAATGCTTATAATAAAGCAGAAGCCTTTTTTGGGGGATACGCGATTAATTTATGTGCATTTATAAAAAATGTGACACGCCTACAACAGGTCGTATATGTTTATATCAGCAGTCAATCACACTATAGCAAGATTTTTTTTTATCCAGCTGGATCAACATTTTCATTTTGGAATAAGTTCATCAAGAAAGTACAAATTATCTTCGTATTAAAACATATAACGCAGTTTCTTTTTCATGATCACGAAAATAATAATAAATTTGTAGGATTAAGTACATGCGTCTTATGTAAGTGGAGATATTATTATTTATGTATATTTAAATTTAAGCTGAGCATGGCCTACCTACCTTTCTCTCTGTTTGCTTCTGCGTTGACGTGATGTGATGATGAGCAGCAAAAAAGTTCAACCGTTCACCCCAAACTTATTTGTAGTAGAGAAGGTCTGCTACAAAGGAGCAGTAAAGCGAACATTGGCCTAATACCCTCTCTCTCTCCTCTTTTTTTTCCTTTCAGCAACAAGTTGCTCTTATATGCATTTCCACTTTTCCCAAACACACATACTAATATATACACAAACATACTTACATAACACATATCATCATCAACAACACCATCATCATCATCATCATCGTAATCATCGTACTCTTATTTTTTATTGCATGCATGGTGACCGCAAACCCATTCTGCAATGATGTTCGAAAATTGTTGCTGGTTACGGAAACCGAGCTTCAGATTAGCGCCACATTAAAAATCCATAATGCAGATTTGACATATTCCCCGAAAAGTCTTAAAAACGTATTTTTAGAAAAAAATAAAATAAAATAAAACTACACACTTAAAATTTTAGTTTAGATTGTTGCGTAATATCTGATGTTTGAGAAATGTTAGGAGGATTTGTTATCGAACCTTAAGCGGGTTTAAATTTACTCTATCAATCATACGGCTGCTGGCTTGCTTGCACCGAGAAAGCAATTTATCTTTCGGCAAAGCGAAACCTTTGTATTGGTGTAGGTACCTACGCAGAAGAATGCTGGTTTTTACTGGTTACGGGTGTGCTATTATTATTTTGTCTTTTCATCGTGAAATGCTCAAATTCGCTCGCATCTTTAACTTCGTGAATGGGAATCCTGATGTACCTTGCCTTCTTGAAGAGAAAACACAGAAAATTCTAGTAATGGGCATGGTACAGAATCAAACCAAATCTTACATGAAGTAATATTCTCAATATTCTTATTAGTGCTTATTAAATTATTACGTAACATAAAATCCTTTTATTAAGACATTCATTCGGCGAAGAGTTTAAATATACAATACGTAGGTACTAATTATATCCCTCAACGTTTTGTGTATATTACGATGATATGATGATAGTGTATGTATGTATGTATGTATATGATCAACCAAAATATACCTAAAAAAATTATTTCAGTCTCAATGAAATGAACAAGCCAGTAATTAATTATATGAACGTCTTTACGAAATAAATATTTTATTTACCATTTTAGCATGACTTCAAATTACTTAATCCTTATATATATATACAAATGCACAACACAACGTGAAATGCAAGGAGTGTCACTGAATAAATGTACCTCCTTAGTTTTTTGTGCTGGAAAATCAATTACGTATTAAGAACATGATCACGATTGACAATAAAATTTAAAACATTTCCCGAGACATACATGCGAGATTGTATGCATAATAGTAAGTTGGCCCTTCCAGATTCCAGCATAAAATCAAAGTTTTTTTGCACACACCAAAAAACCATCATGAAACAATAAAAACAAATTCTGTCATGTTTTACCACCACCGCGAAATGAGATAAATGAGATATCACACTATTCGAAGCTAGAATATCCATTGCAATGTTCCACTTACAGTAAATTTATTGTAGTCCACCAAAGATGCAGACCTTGAGTTTTTATTATTTTGCAACGACGATATGTTTACTATAAAAAGTTTAAAGCAAGTTCCGATTGGGCGTGCAACGTTTTTGTGAACAAGTTCAAGCTTAATGATCCTATCCTCTCTCTTTCTCTCTCCATTAGCGTTGCACAATACTTTGTAGGTACATATGTAACATTTTATGCAGAGAGGAGAAAAGAAACATGCTACATAAAATGCACACAAACAACACATCATATCAGAACAATAAAACATATCATTATTGGTAATAATATGTATATCAACGCACATTTTATAGGTTTTGCTGGGCGAGGCGCGAGAATTATGAAGTGAGAGTCACAACATGGACTTCAGTTTAAAAAAATCTGCTGAGAAAGTCAATTTTTTTAGAAAAAAAAAACCTTCACTCTCAACTGGCCTTTTTAATGTTTACCTTATAACGTATACCCATTCTTCAAGGCGAACAATCCTTCATAAAAATCATCGCTTGAAGAAGGATCACAGACGTGTAATAATAGAAAGGTGGAAAATGAAATCACAAACAATTAATGGCTTGGTAAAACCAGGCCCTCACCTCATCTTGTCTGCCAAAATTATGATCTAACGACACAGGCGAAAAAAAGGGACAAGTCTCCTTTAAGATTTTCATGATAATATATTCTCTTAACCTTTCTTTGTCACTATATTCCAATATAAACTATAATCTGGCTCAACATCGCGGCAGAATTGGTGTAGGTTAAAAACTATGTTCTGTATGCATCCTATAGTATGAAGAGTATATATATTTTTAAAAGAAATTCACAAAAGATGCCTATTTGTTCCGTCGCAATGACATGCGTCTCTCTTTCTCAACTTCTCTTGGGACACGAAAATGAGCGAAAAGGTACACCACATATACCACAAGAGCCCAGCCCGCGAGAACGGCAAAAACGATTCACTCACATTACGCGCATCGTGAATAAACTAATCACCAGGAGGATGATCATATACTACTAAAATACAACAATGCTCTCTGTAAACTCTGCCTCAAATGAGAGAAAAAGTGTCTGTGTCCAAACAATATATTACAAAGGCAAGTGGAGATGAATAATAATAAGTATATATTACCATTTACCCGAGCACATTGGGTGGAACACTACGTAGGAACAATTTTTACTTTTGCCATCCGCACAAAAAAAACCTTTATACCTTTTGTGAAAATGGTACATGTGTACATCCTTAGGACTCCGGACACAGACACGGATGCTTTTTGCTTGGACTCTCTCTTTCTTAAGGAAGGATCATTTTTGGAGTATGAATCGATGGACATTTGGATATTTTTTTCGGGTACATATAAGAGACTTGAGGTGAACAATAGAAAAAGCGAAATGACGAGGAGAGTGCATCAAGAAGACAAGATGATGTTAACTTTGTTTGCTCCCAAAAGTAACTTCGTTTCGTATTGTGAAAAAAAAGGAAGCGTTTTCTTGGAGGCATGCTTCAATAATACATCTTTTTAGATGTACCCATCTATAAAGATATTATTATTATCCACATGAACAATAAGAATGAGTGAGTCTGGTTTAAAGTTTCAGGGTCAAGCACTGCAACGGAGGGCAAGCTCCTCAGGGACAGCTTCGAGCCAGTAAACCATGGACAAGGGCTAGGCTAACGAAAAGGCCTTCAAACAAAACTATAAATACTTTATAATATGGATATTATTCACGTTTTATGCCATACCCATCTATATAATGAATATATATGTGGGACTCGTCTCGAATACATTTTCGTTCGTGCTTTCTTGCCTCAGAAGAAAAATATGAAACAGACTTTGCAATTCCATTTTACTTTTTATTTCAGCTATGTGTCAGCATATACACCGGCTTCCTATTTTGTCTCTTGGATTTCACTGGTGCCTTATTTATGCTTCCACTTACTATGTTTTTTTTTCTTCTTCAATTTTTGTCTGTTAGAAAAAATATGTGTGCACTCATCTAGCCTACATAATGTTTTATTTTTGGCATTCCTAAGGCATTGTACTTAGAGAAAATGATACAAGTGTTACGATAATGACGATCTTTCATAAACACAAAACAAAGTTGGAGTAAGGTTTCATTGACCGATAGGAAATATGCAATAAGTATTTTCCCTTTCCTTGTGACCTTTGCGATAAAGGTCATTCTAGACTTCTAGATTTTTGTCGTAGACGAAAAGATTAAAAAAAAAAGAATAAACTTTGGTAGAGACAACTAGGACCACAGACACTTTATACATGCATTTTCTCTCTTTCTCATCACTTCACAGCAGCCCAAACATTTTATACGGTACGCTTTTGTAGAATGTTTTAAAACTCTTTACCTTTCCAATTTTTTTTCGTGTCCTATTTTTCATTAATTAAACATATCAACCGATTTTCACGAAACCCATGAACGCCCGAAACAGGCTGTGACATGTTGTGCCAATTTTTGAATAGTTCTGCTCATGCGTTATCGCTTCTTCCATGGGTATTAAACAGACGGATGGAGCACAAGTAAAAACGTAAGTACCACAGTAGCACATGTTTACTATGCACATATTCGCATGAGGGTGTACATAAATAGAGTGAAGGAAGGATGGAATATGAGACAGATTCATTGTTCATCAATCACAAAGGATAAGGAAGTTCTCCATTAGCAGACTGTGCACATCGCAATGAGTACCTGTTTTAACTGGTAATATCCACAGTGAGAGTCTCTGACAGAAAAAAATGTTTTTTCGGTTCGCAATCCACTTCTCCTGAATCGACCATATTTGAAAGCCATATTCTTACACATACTTATGTACTTATCTTTCCACAGGTATTTGTGTACACATTCGATAAGTAAAAATCCTGAAACTTAACACTTGCTTAATGCAACGTAGATAAATGGATATCACAGCGGTAATTTGATTTCTTTATTTCAGTCTTCTCAATGAAAACGAAAGGATCGGATTGTAAAGGAAGACGGCCGTATCACCAGACAATTTTTATTTTCTTCTCAATGGAAAAGGAATATTTGAAGGATTATTCATCACCAGAAATAGTCATCCTCTGAGCGTCACCAGGACATCATGACCGGGGACAAGTTCATTTGAAAAGGTATCATGTACCGTTAGCGCATTAGGTAAGTGAGTATAAATTAAGTGAAACAATTGCACAATCCGCCCGTGGCACGCTGTGTACAGGTTAACATTTGTGGTTTACCGTAAGTACCTTCTTTTAAAAAAATTACAGTTCATGCAATAACAAATATTATGAGTGATGGTGCAAAAAAAACACATCATCATGACAAAAGAAATATAGTGAACTGCAGTAGGAGGAAATACTATGCATGAAACCAGATGAAATGAAGAAGCGCAGCAAACAAAGACCGAAGGGAAGGTAAACAATTGCATGATGATCACGTTTTTTTGTTCTTCGTCTGAAGGAACGCAATGACTAGACATTCACGACGAAGGTTCCGTTATGGTTTTCCTTTCTTCTTTTCTCCTCTCCTCTTCTCAGGTTGTCATAAAGGAAATAACGCTATTATCCCCAACAGAACAATATATTAACAAGAGGTACTACAAACTAATAATAATAATAATAACAATGATAATAATAATAATGAAATGCACCCCAGCAGTGCCACTTTTCTTTAGTATTATATACAATACAGTAATATTTTTTTTTGCTTGGCCATGTCAGCAGTGCTTTTTCTCTCTTATAGTGATAGTGGAAGAACATATGCCCATGTCGGAGGCGGATTCGAATGCCAATCGGTTACGTTTTATTACATATCTTCTGTTATGGTTCACCAGGTAGGCAAATGCCAAGATTGAGTGGTCATGTGGAGTAAAACTATGTGATATTCGATTTTGCAAACTGCCGGCTTGTCCATCACCAGAGTACTTAGCTTGATACATACAAAATATTTTGATGGGTATCTTTAGCTTCAATGAAGACAACTGTAAATGTAACAGTTTCTTTCATTTTTTATGAACGCAGATTTGATGCATATCACGCACCACGAGAGATCCTCGCCGCACAATGCAGGATGGCACGAAACGAAGACCTTGCAGGCTTAATGAAGTGGTTACGTAAGGAACCACCACTTGCGGTGGTGTAGGGATGAGTCTTCATGTAAATAATAATCGTTTTTCATAACTCCGATAAGAAACGATATTACGATGATGATGATGTAAGATGTACAAAGATGGAAAGGATATTATTCAGGACTCAGCGACGCTCAATATTTCTCATTGTAATGCAATGCATAAAAAATACCTACACAAAGTAAAGGTTGAGGAGGACGAAACAAATAAAAAAAAGTTTCTGTGTGAATGGACGACGGATAAACGGTAAAACATTGAGATGGTGATTACCATGCAACCACTTCCCTTTTTGGAATGTCCTTCCTTCCACGAACAGCCAGAGAGCAAACAAAACAAACGTACATACATCTCGAAACGTTATGTAATTTCCCGAGAAAAATAATGTAATAGTAATCATCATAATAACAAAAAAACATGAAGCACCGTTTGAGTCCTCAACGTCTTTGGAAGAATGCAGGGAAGTGCACTGTATGTAGATGAAATTAAAGAAGAAGAATAATAATGACTGTGCCAAGAGCAAACTCTGAAAGGTAAGTGAGGTAAGGGACATTGACCTTTAAACATTACGGTACTTTGGATATCTGAGGGGTCCTTATGTACATAAATTTCCTTTCCGGACGATGAACGGTGTACTCAAGTAAAAACTATACACATATAAATAGCGATAGAATCTCCGCTGATGACTGTGAAATGCATTCATCAAGACGCAGCAGAGGGGATGAGTTATGAAGTACTTAACAATGTGAAATAGGAGAAGTACTTAAGGAAAATAGTGCTTGCACAATCCTCAATCTTCACAAAAATCTAGGATATGCCCGTTGGCCACCGGTGAGTCCGTCCATCTTTGAGTTTTTCAGTTTGGTGCTTGTGTGCACCTGTTAATTCTGTTTCAACAATATTATTGTATTCAAATGTTAGTTTGTGATTGCTGGGTTTACTTAGTTTAAAAATATATTCCGCTTTGTAGCGTCACCGCAGTTGGATATAATTACAAAGTTTGATGGATATTTCCTATTCAATTTATTTGTGTTCAATTTGGAGGATATGTATTTTTAAAGAATGGTAGCTTCCTAATAATTACCATAAATGCATAGTAGTATACTCAAGAGTTGTAGTTTTACAAGTGGCGTGTCCTTTTTTACGAAAAAAAAAAGCTTTTTTTTGCGGGAATATATTTTTATTTTTACATTGGAATAGTTGAGGTATCTACGGACAAAGGTGATATGCAACAATTTCATAATACTATCTCCCATTTCTATCCATTTGCTTTATGTTCGAACTTTGAATGACAAAACTGTGAATACTGGACAACATGACACAATAAACCCGTTTGAAGGTCATCAACATGACAGGAAATTTTTTATGCATTCGTCCGGGAAGCGCAAACCATTATTGGGACGTATCATTTGTCCATACATGATTTTTTGGAAATATTTCTCTCTTTGAAATATTACAATTTTACAGAAAAAATACCCTAATGGAGTGTCACTTGATCTTCTTTTGAACTATTTCGGTTTTTTTACTCTTGAAAGTATTTTAACCCAATTTTGTCATCGGTCATCCTTAACAAATAATGATCAATGGGTTATGTTGCTATGAACGGATGCACTTTTTTATAACCTTTTGTGGTTTTATTTAGAATTTGAGAAGGGAGAAAAGAAAACATTTTTATTTCAACGTGATATCATCCGTCGATGAAGCCATTTTGTGTTCTTGCAAATTACAGCCACATATAAAGATAATTACAAGTCGCTCGAGCAACCTGAATCAACTGGAGATTCATCCTGGATGACCTTGTAGGGGAATTGAAAATAGCTTTCATGCAATCAATTTTGGAAATTTCGCCCATTTGCTCTACACATATATATTTTTCATTGAAAAAAAAAACCTGCCACATCCTTCTAATGGCCAACGAAATTACCACAGTTCCAAGAAAAGTGTCGGCTTTCGAGGGCGCACTGGCAGTAGAACACGTAGGTACGCAAGCAGACAAACAAATCATTGGCGGCAACAGCAAGATTCCTACGCAACTTGATGAAATTCTTGCAACGCAACGCAACCAACATCTCCTCATGCACAAACTTATCACTTATACATATCAGTTTCTGACCTACCCGGTTCGCATATTTTTCTTTTGTTCATTCATGAAGGCATGTTGGATGAAAACAAGCTACCTGCTGCTTCAATCTTTTTACGAACACGGCAGAACATGAATGTAAGAAAGTACTCACTTAGCGGGGCAAGAAGATTTCAAGGCTTCTATTTTCGGGTATTCTTACAAAATGAGACAATTCCTCTTCCGTGATATTAAATTTTGATATATTAGCCACCTTCTTTGCAAAGTTGCTGTAACGGACTTAGGCCGGCAGAATTTAATACTATGTACACATATCTTGCTTTATTTATGAGTAAAAGAGTTGCTCGATGAGAGAAAAGATTAAGCATTTTAAAGGATAGTTTTTTATATGAAATATAAGGTTACACAGTACACTCCCATTATTTTTACACGATAAATTTTTTTTCTCGCATAGTGCGTTTCCTTCGGGGTATCACTCACATAAAAAATGTTCAAATAAAGTATAACAAAAGCGTTTGCCTCAAAATACCAATGATATTGGTACAATAAAAAAAATTACTAAACAGTGTTCCTTGAAAAAGTTTACGCTACTTTTATTCTCATATTTGAAGGATTGTGCAACAACTTCCTCGATGGATGTATTTAGTGTAGTAATGTTTGTTTCTTCTCAGTTTTTATACAAAATCCTGAGCAACTCTTTTTTTTCTTCTCTGTTGAGATTTCTTCCTTGAGATGGGTCACGGCGGATTGTAGAACCGAGCCCTTCCCAGTCCACAAACCACCGTCGAAGGAAACGTCTTTTTTATAACTCTTTTTTTTTCGCTTCCTCTTATCATCCCTTCCTAGTTTCAGTTTTTATTCTTTGCACGAAACGCATCAAATTACAAACTCCGTATGCACTCCTCAAGACGTTTCGATCTGTAAAAAAAACCATGCTTTCCAAAATATCCAAGAAGGGATGAGCTTGAACTAGGTAGTAGGAAGGAAGATTTATTTGAATTCCACGAATATTACGCTCATACTGAAATAGAAATAAAAAAAAGCTATTCAAATTCGATTCAGTAATTAATAAAATTTGAACTGAAACCTGAATACTCTGCCTTGCATTTTAACAAAAAATATTATCATTCAAATCACCAAAGCATTTTTTATGTGTCAATTTAAAAAAAAATTGCATTTTTTATTGCTCTCCCTGGTGATATTTGAGTGACAGGAAAAGGATTTAATAACGAGTAAATCTGATGTATCTGAACATAATGGAAAAATAAAATGGTTATAGAGAAAGGACATCTTCTTCCGTATTTAAATGTGTAGGTATTATAAATCTTCCCATGATGATCATCATCAGCAACGATCTCACACATGTTTCCTACCATCATCAACTGCGGTCTATGATGCATCTTTTTTTTGCAATGTGGGTAATCGCGAGGAAGTCCACAAGCCCCATCATAGAGATCTTTGTACGCGACTAGTTCATACTTCGAATCACGGATGTCTTTGGAGTGTGCAGGTGCAAATTGAGAGAAACGAAAGAAAGGTTTAGTCAAATGAACAGAGAAGAAATAGCGATACATATTACACATCACATAAAAGCAATGTAAATGTCAAGTTACAGAAAAAATGAGGAAGTCCTTTTGTGCACGTCCCATTTAGATTTTGGTTCCTATTTTTTTCAAGACTCAGCTGAAGCTGAATGCATAACGTTATCATTTTTTTGTTGCGAATTTTTTTTATATTCCTTTTTTCGTTTTAGCTAGTTGGAGAGGAGTGTGTGTAGCGCATAATCAGAATTCTTTGCGGAAGCTGAAGATCTAATTTTATGGTTGTAATTATCATCATCACCAAGTACAGTTTTTTTTCCTTCCTTCAAAGAAACAATTTTCAAAATTGTTTCGAGGCTCAGCTGAACAGAGGGACGCTTTTAAAGTGTTGAAATGAAACAAACCTGTACAGTTCGCTTTTTAAAATAAATTTGTCATATGATCCATTAATGGATTAATGTAATTAAAAATTATAATTGTTTGTTTCAGATATGCTTGTCATGGGAAACGCCGATAAGGAAATTATGCTTGATGTAAAGTTTCAAACTTGACATCAACGAAATGTGTTTAACCTTTCGATAAGAAATGTCTCATGTAATATATGCAATTGCAAGGTGACACCTGCAAACTTTCCTGATATTTGTAGACGAAATACGAGCCAAATGAAGGTGTCGTTGTGCTTCTTTTGCCCATATTTCCTTTGCGGGATGCATGCATGCCATTTCTTGTCGGTCTTCCTGGTTGATCCGATATGAGGATGAGCTTTCCACATGAATTTTCTCCTGGTTGCAAAGGATTTCCTTTTGATTTGCGATGGATAACATTTTGCTGAAAGTCACACAAGTTATACTACGCACGCAGCATGAGGTTTCTAATAGAATTCTTGGGTACATATTGCACTTGATAAAGACGGGTAAAATTACTATGCATAACGATGCAGAATTTCTCTGACAAGTCGCTTTATAAAATCCCTTATTTTTTGCCAAATGAACGATAATGTCTATGTTATCATTGCTAAAATATGGACATAGGTATATGTTTTTAAATACGTATATTTTTTTTGATAATCTTCATTCAGACTACTCAGTTAAAGACAGGAGTGAAACAAAAGGTACGAGAAAATAAGTACGGGTAATAAAACAGGAACACGACAACGCAACGCGAGTAGCTCGACGTAAATAGGAGAGAAAGAACAATATTATTCTCTGTACATATACTAAATGTTGCTCCTTCGTCTCGGTTTATTTTGCTCTTACATCCAGCTCTGGCACGGAAGTTTCTTTTGCACATAAAGTCATTCACATTTTGACCCATATTTTCGCCTCTTGTTGTACGAAAGATAATATCATCATCATCATCGTCAGTGGTGCTTTCATAGTTGCATGGGCTGACAGGCAACAGGTAGGCACTACATTCTTTACGTTTACGTGCACCATCGTATGGCAAAATGTTGTCCGAATCATGATCGTGATGAGGTTGATCCCACATGAGCAAGACATCGTCAGTAACCAAACCACCATTGCCACAATAGACTTAGGTATCTCAGATAGTAGTAGCGTTTTTTTTCTTGCCATTTCGGTTTAAGCTAGTTACCTAATAGTGAAGCAAAAGTTGCACACTTTGGTTTCACTTGACTCCGAGAATGCTTCTCTAGCGGGCTAGCGTAGAGAAATGCGGACGCACTGTGCTGCTTTCTGTGGTAAGTACCTGTCCTCACTCCTCCATCTCTTCTTTCTCACAAAGCAACCAGGAAAAGGGATTTGTAAAACTTACCGAAGTACTATAAGACATGGTTGCAATTTATAAATACATTTTGTGTGGAGACTAATGGGACATATAAAAATGTAATAAAATTTATTGCTTGAAGGAAACAAGCTCTTGCTAAGCAAAAGGAGTACTTAAAAAAGAGAAAGCAAAAGAAACAGACCCGGCTCCAAGAACAGGACCAGGAACGTGAGAAAGAGAAAAAAAAGTGGTTGAATTTTTCGGTAAGTTAGACACTATTGAAATTAAAAAGTTTAGTAAAGAACCATTTACACATGTGAGTAAATGTTGCTCATAATTATGTCCTTTTTCCTTTATTTGTAGACAAAGAAAGGACTTTTAAACAAAAAGAAGAGGAGGAAAGGGTGGAAGTAGATTTTCAGTGAGAAATGTGCAGAATTCAGAAAGACAAAAAATGTCAATGTATATGTGCATATTTGTAATTAGCCTGAGGTGAGTGTAAACTGTAAAGTTAGAAGCTAAATAGGTTTTTACTGTTATTTAACCGAAATATTTGTTTATGTTTGCATTCTTTCATGTGAGCCAAGTTGAATTTAAAGGTCGCTTTCCTTGGGATAACTTTTGATAATTTAGCCCTCTTCACTCTCTGCTTCAATAATAATTTGTGAGTCAAGTATAAATAATGTTAGTTCAAGTTCTGTTGTTTTATTAAACAAACTTGCCACCGGGTGCGTGGCACGTAACCCAATTGATAGTTTTTAAGAGCTTTCATTCAAACCCAGACTTATAAAAATAAAATGTCTGTACGAAAGGAGTTTCTTGATCGCATCCACATTACGAAGATGTACTTTTTGTTTTTACTAGTGTTGTCAATGATGAAGGTCTCATCCTAGGCAATTTGGTCAAGTTTTAATGACCACGTTTCTTTACACATTACTACTATTTTACCTCCCCAGATTTTCTTCCCAGCCAGTAATATTAGCATGTGCACATAAATTGTCAATCACAGAAGAATATCACATCCTTTACAAATGTGAGAGTTTGAAAGAGTGATTCAAGTTTAGCAAGGACTGTAAAAGTAGTTTCCTTGAGTCAAATCGTCTTTGCCTGCAACAAACTTTTGGCAAGCACTTTTTCTCCTTTTAGGTATTTTTCGAGAGAGTCTGACATCCCGATTCTGATCCATACTTCATTCGTTTCACATATCGTTGTG
>JAHZNF010003570.1:0-14819 GCA_027744215.1 Troglopedetes dispersus | reverse complement strand
TTGTTATGTGCCCAAAAAGAATCCATATTAAAAAATTCCTTGCCGCACCCTTCAAAGTCGCAGACTTTCTTCTTGATTATCTTATGCTCGTGTTGCAAATGTGATTGGGAATAAGAAACAATCCGCTAGCCAGAAAGGATATTTCGAAACTCTGGTCTCGTTCCAGAATGCCGTGTCTGAAGAAAATCCCAAGAGAGTCCGTATTCCGCTTGTGCTTTTGGAACGATATAGAAATTTTAAACACCCGACTGATCCAGATTTGGACCCAGCTATCAAAACTGAGCCCAATCAAAATCAAGATGCACTGGGAAACTTTCCATTTGATGACTACATTAATGCAGATGTTGATCACTTGTTACAATCTGAGCTCATTGAGTTCTCCGAGGATAAAGTTGATATCAGTGGAGATGTTAAGCCTGCTCTTTCCACGAAAGTTTCCACTTCAAAAGTTGTCGTTTGCACCAGTACTAGTCGCAAGAGGAAAGCTGCAACTGCTCCAAAAGTAAGGAAGTCAGGAAAAATTGCCAAGACGCAAACAAAGAGGAAGACGAAGGATAAAGCATTGGAATATGTTTGTGACGTGTGCGCCTATCAAAGTAACAAACGCCAAGTCCCTCGATTTGAGCATCATCTTAGGACTCACGAAACCCCCGAAAAAGTCTATAAATGTGCGCAGTGCCCCACCCACGAAGGATTTTCTGGGAAGCAACTATACGAATTCCATCTCAGTTTTCACAATTCACTCAACAGAATTCGATGTGACATCTGCCACCTCAAGATTGATCCCACTCAACTTCCGGAACACTTGCTGACGCACGAGGGCGTAGACACAGTATTTCAGTGTCAATTATGTTCTTATTCTTGCTCATCTGAACACAAGTATTTGCAGCATAGTAACAAATACCATCCAAAAATGAATCTAGTCTGCCACGTTTGCTCGAAAAAGTTTACCACCCAAAAGAGACTTATCTCACATTTGCAACACGAGCATAAGATAATCAAGAAGAAAGTCTGCGACTTTGAAGGGTGCGGCAAGGAATTTTTTAATATGGATTCTTTTTGGGCACATAACAAGAGAGTTCATGGAGAAAAATTTGTCTGTGATGAGTGTGGCAAGATATTGAGCAATGCTCGTGGTTTGGCACGTAAGTCAATATGACTTTAGTGACTGGTGGTCAGCTTTTTAATCAAATTACTCAAGTATTTTCGTTATTCAATCATGAATCTTTCTTTCGTAGTGCACCACGCTATGCACACAGGAATGAAGGACTTTGCTTGTGACCAGTGTTCGGAAAGCTTTGTTAGTAAAGACGGTCTCTCCGCACACAAGATTCGTGACCACGCAGCCCCAAAATTCAAGTGTGATTGGGAACAGTGTGATAAGGAGTACACAACCAGTACTGCCCTTCGGCTGCACGTGGAGTCACTGCACGAGGGTGTGAAATATAGTTGCCATTGTGGCGATACTTTTGGTACTGAGATTATGCAAGTAATTCGAGCATTGATAATGTTATTGTGTTTGTTTTTTTTTTAAATCCCACTTGATTTTTTTATGATTCAGAAAATAAAGGCCAACTGAGACGACACAAGGCTCGTCAGCATGCATCTCCCGATATGTCAATTTGTAAAGGTATTTTAATTGGTAACGTTAACAATGGAAATGAATGCACAGAATTATCCTTGAAGTGACTCTTTTAATTTTCTTTGCTAAATGTTTTTAGTTTGCGGGAAAAAGTTTACAATGAGGGAATGCTTGCTCAATCACATGCGAATCCACGCTAACAAAAGGAACTTCAAGTGCACTTATTGTTCACAAACATTCGTTTTTGAAAAGGTATCCCATTTTATCCAATTTCAATTCTTAAATACATACTTTTATGAAGTTCGTCTTACGTGATTTTCTTCCTAATTAGAGGTTTCTTTAAATTGAAACGTGACTCAGTGCCTCTGTTGTTCTTTTTTACAGTATCTCAAGCAGCACCTGCGAATTCACACAGGCAAGAAGATTTTCTAACTATTAGTTTTTTGTAGTTTTTTATATTGATGAATTTGTATTAAAAAGGATTTATTTGATTCTAACCGAAACTTTGGATCTTAATTTTCACCTTAGGGGAGAAGCCCTATGTTTGCGATTGTTGTGGGAAAGGTAAGAGGAACTAAATAATAAACTATTATCCAACAGTGAAAAACACGATATACTAAAATCATAGCATAACAGAGTTTTGGCTCCACTTGTTTTAGTTGACTGATGTAAAATGTTAATGTAGAGTTGCTTGTTTTCCAGCTTTTAGTCAGCAAGCCGGATTGTACCTCCACAAGAAAAATCAGCACACGGAGGAATTCGCAATTGAGAGAGAAAGGAAAGGATTACAAACAAATACGTAATTCTCGTTTGATGAAAATGAGAATATTTTAATGTTTATCTAAGCAGCTTTAAAGTCCCTATGAAATATAATGAACAATTGTTAAAATTACTCATTTCATCAATAAAGTTCTTTACAATTTACTTTTGTGATATGGAAACAAATATTTTAGTTTAACGGCGAATTTCCTCCTTTGCCACACACAGGCGCATCTAGTTCTTCAGTAGAATCAGGTTGATGGAGCAATTCATGGCAAAATTGAACATAATCAGTGGCGTACTGCTTTCAAAGAAGTTGCTGTCAAAGAAATACACCTTCAAGGTAGGAAAAGATATCCAATACTTTCTCATTGCTCTTCTATTATGACTTGTCATCAAATTCTTGGCAAGACTAGGCAACACCAGCACCTTATTGCTTTCCTTGAAAAACTTAATCACGACATGAAAGAGTAGGAAAAATATACCCAACCCGATAAGCAAAATGTCGCTGAAAATTACTGCTGTTAGGACATCAATATGTGTCCACGTGCTCACAAGTGCAAAGAGGGAAACTGCTGAGGTAGTCACTGCAAGAATGATGATAGGAGGCATCATAAATCTTTTATGAATTTCGTTGAATACTCTACAAAATATCTGCATTTCTCTAAACATTTCCACAACCTTGTCCAAATCTTTCGTGGTGAGAATAACTCTCCTAAAAGCCAGTACCATCCAAAACATGGACGTTTGTGCAGCCAAGAACGTGAGTGCGGCAAATGTCAAGAATTGGTTTGCACTAGCATGAATAATTATTTGCACAAATACGAAGCTAATGGTCCTGCGAATGATTTCTAAGAAAATGTTAGGCACTTTTCCAGAAGCACTGAAGAGGTTAGAAATATTTTGAAGCACGAATGCTGGAACCATTTGCCACGGAGAATCGGGGAAAAGAGCGACGCTCCCCGCCAGGCTTAGATTTACCAATGGAATGGCTGTTTTAAACATGCGTAATCCGAGCACCACAAAATTACGATAAGCTATCCTCCTCCAGTAACGTTTTTCAAGAGATGAACTCAAGTTCACCCAACGTTCCTCAAATCTTAACAGCTCGTTCAAAAAGGCAGCAAATAATTTGCAGTGTTGGCGTTGAGAAGCAGCTTGAATTAGTGTCACAATCATATTTCCACCAATAAGCAAATGAGTGAAAATAGCAACCATATCCTTGTCCTCGAAAATGCTTTGATACAAATTAGCAAAAATGCCAGCGGCCTGAATCACAATATGCCAGATCCAGTGGTTTCTGTAGTATTTGTTGTTGGCTTCAAAATTCCATGTGACTCCCAAAACACGTTTTAATGATTGTGCTGCTGTTTCCTCGTCACAAAAATTTTCACGGAAGTGTAATTCGTATGGGTACTGGAGGCGGAGAAGCTGCCACCTGGGAATCTGATCCAGCGTGGTTTTAATCAATTGTATAATTTCAGTAACAACCAGCATTTTTTTGCAAAATAGTCGGGCTTCCAATTGTCACTAGAAATGAAAATTATGACAGAAAGTGTATTTTACCCCCAAAAGTATAAAAATTCACGATAAGGCTTGCTCTTTCTGCGAAAACTAGTTGTTGGTATACTAATTCAGTAGCACCTCGAACAATGTTCAAAAAATCTTACTGGAGTTTTACTGGAAAGGTCATAGCAAATAAAATTGGTCATGTACTATGTACACATACACTTTGTGCTAAAATATTTATTAAAATGTTTCCATACATGCTCGTTAGTAAACACGAATGTCTCGAACCGCTGAAGGTGATACTTGTGACCTTTTGTGTGCAATTATATCACCGCATGTAGTACGATGTAGAATAAAAAATTTAAAAGCTACCATATCTTTGGCGACTTTTACTTAATCAATTTTTTTGAGCTTTTGCCATGAAACGATCGATTTATTTTCTCGTGATAAGTGTGAGTGGAACACATGTATGTAGATCCCCTTAATTATTAAATGATTTTTTAACCAAGTGAGGTTGACGGTTGTTGCGTGACAGCTCCGAGAAGCTTACTTACATCCAATAAGTGAGATATATTCATATGTATTCTTCGAACAGAAAATTTGGTTCTGTATAATTGAAATTGACACTTTTGATTTTAGTGATACTACATATAATAGATACAGGAATTAATGTGGACCTGCATGAGTAATATTTTCGATTTTTGTATGCAAGGGGTGTTTGTGCTTAGTATAATTGATTCTGTGTTGCCCCAGGCCTTCAAACACCATTTAAATCCAGATTCTGCCTAAAGTTATTTTTCGAACTGGTAGCTGAGGTGGCGAGGTGGCCGAGCTGGGATGACAACATCACCCATTGTCGCGTAAAAAATTATACCCGCCGCACATATTAATTTTAAGTATTAAGCCACGCTTTACTTTTGCAATTTTTGGCATTAAGGAGTCATTTTATCGAGCAGCGAACATAACATACATAGTTTGATGATACTATGCGGTTTTGCCTTAAATATTTGTCAGTCTGTCTGTAAGTGGTCCTACTCAGATCACCACCAAGTGACCACATGAAAAATGCATAATGAGATGTAATACAAATAGAGTTTATGTTCAGGTTCGGTGCTATTCTACACTAAGCTTACCTAATGAATTTATTAATTTATGTCAGTATTTATGTTTGCAAATGATTAACATTACTGGAAAGGGAACTTTAGCATTAGCCCAATCAACCTTGAAATTCAATGGCTGGTCTGTTGCGTACGCGGCCTATGCAGAGTTTGTCCAACTTTCGAAAGCATTATGAAGAAAACAGAGAGTAAAAAATGGGAAAAATCCTGTTGACTTTCTTTCCAGATTCAGGTGATGCACAAAAATATGACTGCATAAGGTGAAAGCCCAAGGACCAATCATGTCAATTTTCACTGAGTTTATCGAGCACGTACCAGCGTGACACTTAAATAAAAATTTTAAGTGAGCGTGGGACAGACCTTAGGAGGCATTAATACTCAATTAAGTTTTCGGGTCATGTTCCAAAAAATGTGAATGGTGTAGATATTATGAGTTTATTAAGTGAGAACAGGTTCTTAAAATATTTACATCCTAATTTAAATTAAAGACATAATTTTAATTTCACAATATCATCCAGTCCATTGTATGTATGTAAGTGTTATTAATCTCATTAGTCTACCTCAAACTTTTGAAGAATCTGTCTGGAGATTTTTCCAGTTTTCCCTTTGGGTAGCTCATCAAGAATGTAGACACCCCCGCGCAAATACTTGTATGGAGCCAACTTGGCTGTAGTAACGAATTAAAAACTTACAATAGAAAGCAACAATTAAAAAAGAAAGTGCATTCAAGGTTACTTTTATTTATACCATTTGCAAACTCCTTGATTTCTCGTGTGAGTTCCTCGTTTGGCCCGGCGTTTTGTTGAACTCTGACAAAGGCACGAGGAACACTTCCACCCGCATCCGGAATCCCGACCACGCAAACTTCGCTCACTTTTGGGTGTTTCCCAATTACATTCTCAAGTTCAGTTGGTGAAATCTTTCCAAAATAAGATTTAATTATGTTTTTGTACACAAAATTCAAACCCACTCCTACAAATAATTAATGGGTAGCATACGTGATCATTGAAGTATTTAAAAATCTCCTTTAGTCTGTCCCGAATGAAGACAAACCCGTTTTCATCAAAATAGCCCACATCACCGGTTCTGAAGTAGCCGTCATGGAAGGCCTCTTCCGTTGCCTGTTAGTTATCAGATCATTCTTGCAATTAGGAACTATACATCACATGTGTCGTAAAACCAAAGATAACAAATCAGTACCTTGGGATTGTTCAGATAAGAATGGAAAAGACCCGGAGATTTCACGCATATCTCGCCTTGCTGATTTGGCCCGAGATTTTCGAACGTGTCCGGATTTATGAATTTTAGTTTGGAACCGGGACACACGTGTCCCACAGAAAAAGGTGGCAAATCTAAATATTTGCCAAAGTTTTTGTTATGAAAAGTAAATTAGAATTTTGGTCAAGTAATGTTAAGGTATTTTATTGCTCCATGTAACCTCTGATTCCATGAGCCTCCTTCTCATGATCCTCCAATTGTACCGCACTTGTCGTAGATAATAAAATTTCGGTGAGCCCATAAGCCTTAAAAAAGGATTTTTTTAAAATTACTGATAAGTAAACTGGTTGAAAGTTACAAGTTACTCTGAGATTTAAACTGGTATTAGCCAGGGAGAGCAATTAAAACTCACAACAACGATATCCTTCACATTTGGAAGTTTTTTCAGAGCATCTCGAATAGCTGGAGTGAATGCCACACCGGCTGTGTATATCACCTCAAAACATTCAAAATCATGACCATTTCCATGAGCTTCCGCCATTGCCACGAGAAAAGTAGGGAATGCGAAGGCATAGCCTGGCTGCAATGTACATACAATCAAATAGATAAGAACTTATCAGCATTAATTCTAGAATGTTATGATAACACATTGCAAATGTAATACGAAATAATGAACCTTATATTTTTCAGCAGCTACAAATATATTGTCCTTGGTTAAATTGGAAACCACCACGGACGTTTTCCCAGTGGCCATTATAGTCAAAGTTAAGGACGCACTGATATGAGTGGCTTTTGTGGCCACCAGATTTGGTTTGTGACTCAAATACGGTCCTCTCTCCAGGGATCTTAGATTATAGAGGAAGCTCCGGTGAGTGTGCACAGCTCCTTTCGGTAATCCAGTTGTTCCCGAAGTACATAATATTAAGGCCGGGTCTTCCCCAGTGATCTGGAACTCAGGGAGCTCTGCAATGAGAGGTGTATCAGAAAAGGGTCATCGTAGAAAATTTTTATACTAATTAATTTATACTAAAAAAGGTCAAACCTGATCCATCATCTTCCTCCAGAAATTGCTGAAGGGAGGAAAGGTTCGAGTCTGCTAAACGATTTACGGTGACCACATGCACAGTCCAGTCAACACTGTTTGCCACTTTGGTGCAAACCTCCACTGCATCCTCCTCACATATGATGAATTTTGAAGTGCTCTCCTTCACACGTCCCAGAATTGTATCTTGAATTGACATGCAAATTATGGACTTGTCTCATTGAAAGTGTTATTGAAACATACGTATTTTGAAAGCTTTTGCATGTGCATTAAAAATATTTTTGCAAAACAGTAACTCACCTTCGTCATCTTCAGGATATGTCGCTCGCATTACCCCATTAGTCCTCCACACCCCATTGAACAAAATAGGAAGCTTACACAAATCCCTGATCATATAAATCACCACATCTCCTTTGCGCAAACCAAGTTTATAAAATGCACTGCCAATTTTTCTCGTCTCTTCTTCAAACTTGTTGAAGTATCTCTTCTCATCGGTGAGGCCGTCTACCTACAAAATGCAAGGAAAAAGATTTGTCTGTATGCAATAGATAGATTTCACAATTTTTGAAGTGATTAATTTTCATTTTTTAATGTCTCACCAGCCAATAGTCCTTTCCCTGGTCCGCAAAGTATTTACTCTTTGCCAAGCAGTATTCCGGAATGGTTTTCTGTTCCACAGGTTTTATTTCATCGTACTTTGATTTCAAACCGGAATCCTCCATTGTTTTCTGTTGGATTAGATATTTAAAAAAAATCATTCAAATCCAACTTCTTTCACTCTCATTCAGTGTGAATCAAATGAAGAATGCTCTCTGTTGATCTCCACCACCGGCTTGTGTGTTTATATCATTTTGTGTTGCATAACTTGTTTTGATTTTCTTTTATGTAACAAGTAACCTAACTTTGATATATATAATATGTTTTTATCTTGTGGACCGGACTCACTACTGGACTTTGACCTTGTCCAGGATTATAGGATTCACATAACATTTTTATAGTCGCAGCAGCAGGATATCCATCCATGTGTGTGATGCATATATAGCCTCAAGCTAAATACATCCACTTGACACAATCTCAACTTCAACATGCTTGTGCCTGGAGTACATAATGAGTAATAGAGTAACAAAAATTCTGATGTGGACGTTGTTACGAGTTTTTGTTTATACTAAACATACATTGGTGATAACAACTGAAATGATCCAGCATCATACCTAATAAAAATGACAGATATCTGCCGACATCCTGAAACATAATGCTTTTATGAAACATGAACCTAATAGTTTATGTAGGTATTTATGAAAGGAGAAGCTCATCACTTCATATACCAACCTATACTTATTAAGAGTTATTCAACAAATTATTTTAATAAAGAGTGCGCGACTATGACCGCACCTCTTTAATCAATTAAAATTTAGAATGGATCATCATCATCACATTACATACACACAATGTATCAACTTTCACAACACACAATGCCTTGAAATATATTTATTTAGATGCAACCTCATATTTTTGAAGAATCTGTCTTGAGATTTTCCCAGTCTTTCCTTTCGGCAGCTCATCCAAAATGTAGACTCCTCCACGCAAATGTTTGTATGGCGTTAACTTGGCTGCAGCAGCAATTTAAAAAATACGGAGATTTAAAAAACTCCAAGGATTTTATAAATAGATGAGATTACTATTTACATACCTTATTATTTCGTACCATTTGCAAATTCCTTAATGTCTTGTGCTACCTCATCTTTTGGTCCGGAGTTTGGTTGAAGTCGGACAAAAGCACGGGGAACATGACCTCCTTCGTCGGGGATCCCGACCACGCATACTTCACTCACTTTTGGGTGCTTCCCGATTACATTTTCCAGTTCTGTTGGTGAAACCTGTGCCAAAATAAAAATTCACCTACATACTTTCAACCATTCCTGAAACAATTTGACTTGTGTGAACATTGAAAAGTGGGCAACATATTTACATGGTCATTGAAGTATTTAAAAATCTCCTTTAGTCTGTCCCGAATGAAGACAAAGCCATTTTCATCAAAATAGCCAATGTCTCCGGTTCTGAAGTAGCCATCCACGAAAGCTTCTTCGGTTGCCTGTGATGACATGTCGTGATTATAATCGTCATAGATAAGATTTTACCGCATAATTTACTTTCTTATTTCTTGTTTCAAAATTTGTAACTATCAAACGAGTGACCTTAGGATTGTTAAGGTAGTGATGAAAAACACCCACAGACTTCACACAAATTTCGCCTTGCTGATTGGGTCCGAGATTTTCGAGTGTCTCCGGATTTACGAATTTTAATTTTGAGCCGGGAAACACGTGTCCCACAGAAAATGCTGGGAGATCTAATTATAGCATTAGAAGCACTCGAATTAAGGAGGCCCTTTTTTGCATAAATTAACATAACCTGTTGAAATAAATAAATTACCTCTGATTCCATGAATATCATTACTCTTTTCATGGTCCTCCAAAAGTATGGCGCTGGTTGCTGGTACGAGCATTTCCGTCATTCCATACGCCTAAAATATTGTAAAACAAACAAATTTCAATCTAAATACAAAAGTCAGTTTGACAAGCTGCTCCAAATATGTCTAACTTACAACAATGATATCCTTGAGATTCGGAAGTTTTTTCAGGGTCTCCCGAATAGCTGGAGTGAATGCCACACCTGCTGTATAGATAAGTTCAATACTTCCAAAGTCATGTCCACTTCCGTGAGCCTCCGCCATTGCGACGAGAAAAGTCGGAAATGCGAAGATAAAGCCGGGCTATTAATGAACACAATTTGATAAGTGCTGATATCCTTTTATGCATAAAGTTTCTGATCAAAGATTACAGATAAGCATATATTATATTATAATTATAGTGCCTTATATTTTTCAGCAACATCGAAAATACTCTCCTTCGTAAGATTCGAGACCGTCACGGTTGTCTTCCCAGTCGCCATAAGGATCAAAGATATTGATGCACTGATATGTGTGGCCTTTGTGGCCACGAGATTTGGCTTGTGGCTCGCATAAGGTCCTCGTTCCAGTGATCTCAGGTTAAAGAGAAAGCTCCGGTGTGTGTGCACAGCTCCTTTCGGTAATCCAGTAGTTCCCGAGGTACATAATATTATGGCTGGGTCATCTTCAGTGACCTGAATTTCGGGGCAATCTGAAATTTACAAAAAAAGTTATGAACAGCAACATTTATTTTTTAACTATCATCATTAAATATATTAATTACATTAATTGAGCGAATAAATAATTACCGGATCCATCATCTTCCTCCAGAAACTGCTGAATAGAAATAACCCCCGAAGGATTCGGAGTGATAACATGAACAGTCCAGTTGGCGCTCTTGGCCACGCTTGTGCACACGTGAACAGCGTCGGGTTCACACACAATGAATTTTGACTTACTCTCCCTCACCCGCCCCAGTATAGTTTCTATGATTATTATGCAAATTAAAACCAATCAAGTTGCTGGAAAATATATTTTTCATTTCTTCTACAAAATTATCACACAAAAAATATATGCAAATTTTGCCTTCATCATCTTCAGGATAGGTCGCTCGCATTACCCCATTTGCCCTCCACACTCCAGTGAATAAGATGGGAAGTTTGCACAAATTGCGGATCATGTAAATCACCACATCTCCCTTCCGTAATCCCAGTTTATGAAATGCACTGGCAACTTTCCGTGTCTCTTCGTCAAACTTGTTAAAGTATCTCTTCTCATCAGTGAGACCATCCACCTTTTAAAAAAAATTATATTAGAATCAAAGAACAAAAAGCAGGTAACCAAAATACAGAAGAAAATTTGGAAACTTCACGCCTTTATTACCACAAAATAACCCTTGCCCTGCTCCGCAAACAATTTACTCTTTGCTAAGTAATATTCCGGAAGAGTTTTCTCGGTTGCAGGTGGAATTTGTTTGTACACTGATTTCAAACCTGAATCACCCATCATGTACCTTAAGTTTAGTTTTTTTTATGGATCCACTCAAATTGTTTACAGACAGTTTAGACCGTGGGTGATTCGCTCTGAAGTTCGACTAGTTTATAAAAAGACAGTGTTTGTCACTTACATAAGTTTTAGCTTTGGACATTTTGTTACATATTTTTTTTCTTTTTTTTTATCAACATGATCCTCGCACTGCACTTGTGTCAAAATTGTAGTAAAGTTGCATAACATTCATTCATTTTATACAACTAACATGAAATGTACGCGTGTGTCGTGTGCTAGATGCTTTATTGAAGACAAAAACTTTGCACAACGATACACGTTCAGATTGGCGAAGAAGCTTGCACGGGCAAAGACTGTTTGAGCACGACCGTGTGTGAAGAAAAAAAAATGATGATGCTTTTTTATATAATTCACAAAGTCAGAATGATCCACCAAGTGATAAGCAACATCAAAGTAAATACAAACATAATCATACTAGCTCATGTCAAACCTCAACCATATGAATGTAACAATTTATATAATTGCGATGAAGTGAGTACTCTTTTAGTTCGCTCCATTTTTCTACCTTCTCTGCCATTCATATTATGAGCTTAACCCTATTTCTGTAATATTTTTGCAGCTTTACTTCTTCAAAGCAGATTAGATATTGTTTGGTGAGTGGCTACTATACTACAACAAAATTCAAGGTTTTATTCATCATCCACAAAGATTTGTTTTCCAAATGCGTTTATAATTATAAGCCCAACGAAACGTCAAGCTGTTGAACAAGTTGTCGAGAAACCTTGCCAGTTTTCCCTTTTGGCAGTTCATCTAGAATGTAGACACCCCCGCGTAGATGTTTGTGTGTCGCAAGATTTGCTGGAATAAATATGTAAAAAATAGTGATTTTTATGACGTTTAAATGTTTACAGTAAACCAGGTCTTTAGTCTACTTTCATTTACAATTTGCAAACTCCATAATATCCCGGATCAGCTCATCCTTTGGTCCCGAGTTTTGTTGAACTCTGACGAATGCTCGAGGAACATGACCTCCAGGATCGGGAATACCAATAACACAAACCTCGCTCACCTTTGGGTGCTTCCCAACCAAATCCTCTATTTCCGTTGGTGAAATCTAAATGTTTAAAAAAGTGACAGGGAAATAGTTAGAATTTAAATGAATTCGTGACTAAACAGAGTTGTTCAAAATGTGTTTACATGATTCCCGTAATATTTGAAATTTACCATTTCTAAATTCTTACAAAAGTTCTAGTTTCTTCCGATTAATAGATATTTTTTTAAAATTGACGAATTGCTCAATCGAATACCTTGGGATTGTTCAGATAAGAATGGAAAAGGGCCGTAGTCTTCACACAGATCTCCCCATCCTCGTGTGCGCCAACATTTTCAAGTGTTTCTGGATTGATGAATCTTAAAGTTGTGCCAGGATAAACTCGTCCCACAGAAAACGGTGGTAAATCTAAACTCAGTTTGAGACAATTATAAAAAAATATTTTGGATGAAAAGAAAATTCAAACAAGACAAAGACAAGCAATCTAACCTCTAATTCCCCGTGCGGTTTTCTCAGATTCCTCCACGAGTACAGTGCTACACGTGCATAAAAGTGCTTCAGTTATTCCATATTCCTGAAACAAAACTAGATTGAAGTACTAAAAAAAATTTCTAATCTTATGATATTTTCAAATCTTGTGGTAAGCTTTTTCGTGCTCTAAACTTATACAATTACGATATCCTTCAGGTTCGGAAGCTTCTTAAGGGATTCTAGGATGGCTGGGGTGATTGGCATTCCACCAGTCATTACCACTTCTATACTCCCAAAATCTCTCCCATTCCCATGTGCTTCCGCCATGGCCACAAGTAAAGGTGGGAATGCAAAAACAGCCTGGCTGTTGGATAATCTTATATTTTCATTTGCGACAGACACAAAACAGTTTCAGTTCTACATTAGAATGGAAAAAAATATAACCTTATATTTTTCCGCAACATCAAAAAAGTTTTCCTGAGTTACATTAGAAAGCACAACAGAAGTTTTCCCACCTCCCATGTTCACCAAAGGGAATGCTGCACCACTGATATGAGAAGCCTTCGCTGCCAAAAGGTTTCATCTTATCAGGTAGAGCTGAAGCCCTCTCCTGTGATCTGAGTCGGTAGAGGAAGCTCCGATGTGTGTGTACAGCTCCTTTGGGTATTCCTGTGGTGCCAGAGGTGCACAAAATTATGGCTGGATCCTCCTCACATATGTCGAGTTGAGGACACTCTAAAAAATAATAACTTCCACTAACAAAAACTATTTTTATCAAAATTAATAACTACTACATTGCGCCCCTATTTTCGCTTACCAGATCCATCGTCATCCTCCAAAAATTTCTGAATGGAGGGAAGTGAGGAATCCTCCACGCGGTTCACAGTGATAACATGAAAATCCCAGATAACCCCTTGAGCCACCTCCATGCACACAGGGACTGCATCATGTTCACAAACAATAAACCTGGAAGCACTTTCCTTCACCCTTCCTAAAATTGTTGCGGAATCATCTTCTGGGTAGGTGGCTCGCATTACCCCATTTGCCCTCCACACTCCATTGAATAAAATAGGAAGCTTACACACATCCCTCATCATGTAAATCACCACATCTCCCTTCCGTAATCCAAGCTTGTGAAACGCACTAGCAATTTTTCTGGTTTCTTCAGCAAACTTGTGGTAGTATCTCTTCTCATCCGTGAGACCGTCAACCTAGAATAAAAAAATAACCTCAAGCTTTTTTGAAATTACAAATATTTCTTCAGTTTTTTTTCGCAGATCCTTACCAACCAAAAATCATTGCCTTGATCAGCAAAGAATTTACTCCTGGTCAAATAATATTCCGGAATGGTTTTCTCCTTCACAATTCCTATTTCTGCGTACTCCGATTTCAACCCGGAATCCTCCATTTTGTTAAATGCGACAAGATTTCGAAGAGAATCCTATTTTTTACACTAACTGAAAAGTGTAGAATAAACATTCAGCCTTCAGCACCAAAATATGCTTCTCTTTACGAAGCTTGCTACTCCTCGTACAAACATGTGAACTTGACCGGCTGCAAGAACACGACATGTACTTTCCACAAGTGTGTGGACAAGTGTGTTTAAAATGACCTTGATCATGCATGTCACACAAAATGTTTTATTTATTGTATGAATTGTTCGCTTATCAATTAATACTTTGTGAGTAATCGAAATATGATGCATTATAAGGTTGAAGGCTGGTAATAAGTATAGATAAATGATAAGAGGATCTTGTCTGTGTTTATTATTAAATCATGTATAATCGTCTCATTTATGCTCTCTGAGGTACAAATAAAACGAAATCTACATCCTACGATAGCAATACTAGCTTTGAGAGTTAAGATTCTCTCAGGAAACGTCAAGTTCTTGAAGAAGTTGTCTCGAAACTTTTCCAGTTTTCCCTTTTGGCAGCTCATCAAGAATATATACGCCTCCTTGCAAATGCTTGTAAGGGGCTAATTTTGCTGAAAAAAAATATTAAAAAAAAAATAAATACGAGGACAACTTTTGCAGCGCCATTTAAGGAATTCTTGCACTCCATTATTCATTACAATTTGTGTGACATGCATGATCAAGGTCATTTTAAACACACTTG
>JAHZNF010003569.1:6614-21151 GCA_027744215.1 Troglopedetes dispersus | reverse complement strand
TCATTGTCTGCCTTTTCATTCAAGACAGAAATTTTGTTTATTAATAAATACAACTCTTGAGCTAATATGAAGGGGTCGTAGAACGTTGAGACCCTGGAT
Organism: Troglopedetes dispersus; assembly: GCA_027744215.1. Lineage (NCBI taxonomy): Eukaryota > Metazoa > Arthropoda > Collembola > Entomobryomorpha > Paronellidae > Troglopedetes > Troglopedetes dispersus. Next base: position 21,052 of record JAHZNF010003569.1, on the reverse strand, counting down.
CGATCACCAAACATTGCACTTCCTGTTTTAGGAATACTTTCCGGAATTTATAGTTACTATATGCAGAGAACTAAAACACTACACCACAACGGAATTTCCTTACTACACTACTACATATAAAAATGTTCTCTCCCGCTCGTTTCACGATTCATCAAATGCTTTCATCGAACCCTTTTTGTATGCTTTGGTTTTAAATTCTTTTGATCGAATCATGTTGCAACATGTACATAACAGCAGAAATAGTATGGATTATATAAGTTTGGTAATAACTGAACAATTTTCAAATCTAGCGTTTTCTGTACAATTTTGTTTGCAGGTGCTATGCCAGTCACTTCCAGACGTTGTGGAATGATTACGCGAAGGGAGGCTGAACGTCTCTGCAAAAGCTTCTTGGGAGATCATGCACCTCCCCAGGTCAGAACTGATTTAATATTGCTTTCCAATTTTTTGGAATTTTAATTAGGCAATTCGGATAACAACAATAAATTGGCAAAAATAACAAAAATGCTATTTTACACCCTTCTCAAACAAACACGTCAATATTTTTGTTGATTTATTTATTGTGAGATTTCTCCCATTTTAACAACATCATTATGATTAAGAGACGATTTATGGTTTCAATTGATATGTGGACTACTCCCTCAGCGAACATTAATTTTTTATGAGGTCTTCATTTTCCCAAATTAATAAAAAGCTGGGAAGCTCGCTCCAATAAAAAAAAGATAGTTACGTTGCAATAGAATGCAACATAATATTTTACGAGATTGTGTGCACCAAGAATTTTTTATGAAATACACAGTGATTTATTGTGCATGACACAATGTAATGATGACTGTATTGAAACTGGAAAGAAAAGGTCACGGTCTCCCCATTTTTTGGGAAACGAAGTAAAAAAAACATCTAAACCCAAAACAAGTGAGAATTTCAGTAGGGATGCAACAAAATGAGTTCATGACAAGGGATAAGCTTTATGAATGAGAAAAATACTTTTTTACTCAACCCTATCACAGTTACCCGAGAACTTTGCATTTGACGTGTACCATGAGTGTGGATGGGGCTGTCGTGGCAGGTAAGGCAATAACGTTTCATTCATGTTAGTAATAGTTAAAAATTTATAATTCATACTGTATTTCAAACTTAATTATTAAAGATCAGTACGCTCAAGATTAGTAACAGCAATTAAGCTAAAGAAGTTACACGTGTAAAAAGGGTCCGCTTTTTGGGACCTGACTTTGGAATGTTCAACTTGTCCATCTAGATCTAGATGAATCAAATTAAAATAGTTTGGCCATTACAAAGATTAAAAATAAATGGTTTATTGCTATGCAGTACACAATACTTACAATTTAATATTTCAATCCTTTTTGTTTACCTGATTTTGAAACTGGTAATTTATCTAGTTGAGTTTTGTGATGATTGACCGTACTGATGATGATTCGTAATATTTATCTTGGCATAGATAACACGTTCTTGTCCCTATGTAAGTGCTTTGAATGATAATGCGTAACCAAAACATGAACTTGACGACGATCGCAATACTCGCTTACGAAAATTAATATATCGCCTTATGACATTCCGAAACGTGTCTCTGTAGCTTTTTTATCAGTAACAAAACTTCTGGCACATACACGGTTGTCAATTATTGTTTTATTGCAATAATGCATTTTGAAACAGTAAATTCAAATATGAATTAAAATGGCAAAATAGTTTTTTAAACACTGTTTTGCAAAATCGTATACGTTTGGTTTTAACAATACATAAATCAAAGCAAAATTAAATAATTTTGGTCGAATTTTAATCATTGTGGCGTTTTTATGTTCATAGCGTGTTTCCGTAGTTTGCCTTTCTCACATATTTTTGGATTTCGTAATGCTTTAACGCAAAGCATTACTATCATCAGTTCATTCATTACAATATAATAATGAGAAAAGCAGTCATAAGCACACACTCCCATAAGTACATCTTGCAAACGGCTTAACATTTTGGGGGTTGATAAACTTTTATCCAATAAAAAAAGAATTCTACAAAACTTTTCCAGGCGAATTCATCAACTTCCATTTCTGATATGGCAACTGCACAGATTGTTCATGCTTGGGAAGATGTTAAGGTAAGATGATTTTTTTAACCACATACTATAAGGCTCACAAGGCTGTACATACATGCGTAGAGTTGGAGAGCTATTTTGACGTTCTTTCTGGATGTTATTTAAATTATTAGCCTTGATATTATGTACATATTTTTATTATTCTTTGTTAATTATTAATTATTATTATTCTTTTAAGGCCATGTTTAATGGCGGCACCCGAAAGCGTCTCCTTGCTGCTACCACAACTAGCAGCTCATCAAGTAATCGACATTCATCACATGGAAGTAGTACAGGCGGCGGTGGCAGCAGCGGATCAGGAAAAGCAAACTCTGGTCGATGCCAATCACGTGGTGACGGTCAAAATTCCACGGGTGGAGTTGCTTCAGGTACTGCACATACACGTGGAAGTAGTATGCAAACAAAGAAGGAACTGTCGCCGTCATCTTCGTCATCGTCAGGGTCCGTAACCAGCTCATCATCGACAGCAGCATCAGCTACTGCTGCTGCAGCAAACATTTCTGGGCAGCATGCTCCCAACGCATCATTTAATCACGATGCCCCACATGCAAACTTTCTGCAGCAACCCTCTCAAAATCCGTTTTTGAACGTTCCCAATCCTCTTCTCAGTCCGACAGGAAGATTGGACTCAATTTGGAACCCTGCTATACCTGGCCCCATGGCTGCTGCAGCAGCAGCAGCGGCGGTTGCAGCAGGTCAAGGAGCACGACCATGCCCAATTCCAGGTTCCGCTTCCTTTCCAACTTTACCTTTCCATCCTCTGTCAATTCCATGGCTTCGGCGTCCCCTCTTTCCTTTCCCACATCCTTTTGGCCCAACGTTTCTGAACGAAGCTGCAGGAACAACGACCCCTGAAAAGTTTGTCAATTTGGCGACAGCTCGCCAAAATCAATCAGCATTTAAACCTGTATCCCGTAGTGTGGAGCCACTCTTCAATTGGCTCAACGGGAATGTTGGAGGGAGCACACCTGGTGCGCTAGGTCATTCCGTAGGTATTAGCACTCTCCCAGAAGATCTCAGCTTGAACTCTGGGGGGCATGGGACACCTAACGTAGTAACTAATGGGAGCACCCCTTCCATCATCGCAAATTCACACTTTAACACCAATATGAATTCTAGCAACAGTATGTCATTCAGCATGATAAAGCATTTTAGCGGTTCAGGAGAAGGCAATGGAGACAAGTCACATCGCTGCAATAATAACAACAGCAACATGGTCAACAAGCACCATCAGATTCAGATTCTGAGTACGAATCATAATGACAGCGATGACGAGGAAAATGTGGACATTGAGTCCACCGTTGAAACTGAAGAGTGCTCCTCAACCTCTTCAGTCTGGGTGTCCAGTACGACTGCCATGGGCAGAACAGGGGGAGGAGCAGCCACGCCAACGCACATGGTGGTCAACACTAACAACAATAACACGAACAATAACAACAATAACACAATCGGTTTCATTCGAAGGAAGAGGCTAGCCACAGCTATTTCATACTACAGCTCTGGAGAGGATGATGCTGACTCGGACAATCAAGATGACAACGGTTCCGCATCTGATCACTATGAAGAGATGCGAGGTTCGTCTGGGGAAAGGGGCAAACCAGGAAAGAGAAGTAGGTTGTGGGTTAACGAGATCGTGTCCACTGGTGATGATGATGACGAGGATCGGAAACAATGTGTGGGCAAGGGAAAAGGAAGTAAAAAGCTGCATCATGGTCAAACAAACTCACCTGGACGACTTCAGGAAGCTCGGAAGTGAAAGCAGCTTCACAGGTTGGTAACAATTAAAATATTTGAATTTTTTATTTCTCAAGTAGCCTTACTTAAACGCTTGGGGAGTTAATTAATTTTAGACAATACCGTATATTGGATTAATTACTTTGAACAGAGGAATATGCAGGTTAGAACGTAATGACTCATGACAAAATAACGAGATTGAAAACTGCGCATTCTTTTCTCCTGAGGCATATCCTTTCGGCATGTCGTCAATATTGTGCCGGTATCAATTCATAATTGAATGGAAAGGAAAATGGCAAGTTGCCTTGTTAAAGAGAAATGTGATACGTATATAAGGATCAACCATATTATTATGAGCAATACATGCTTTTATACGTAATGGGGAAACGGATTATTAAAAGGAAAGAAAAGGGAGCAGACTTTCATCAGTGTTCAAAAGTCCATGTATCTTAATCAAACATACCTACTACCATCTCCTCAGCTTACTTCTATCTATATCCCAACTCATTTCCTTTCCCAGCGCTTCTCTTTGCATTTTTTGCATGTTAAATATATTTGTTAGTACGTCACCATGAAGTCATAATGATGATGACGATCATCAACATCGACTTTTTGCCGTCGTTGTGTGGCTGGGGTTAATGGATATTGTCATGTCAGAGAGGAATCAGTGAGATTCTGACGGTGAGTAATTGTCAGAACTCAGAAGGCTTGAGCTCATCATAGCAAAGCACAACAGACTGGAAAAGATAAGGAACACACCTAAACCGTGGACTACGTTCATTTACTTTGATTATCGTTATAGTCAGTCAGTAGATAAAGCTACAAGCCAGAGATTGTTCCTTATTAAAATAAATTCGTTTAGTAGATAACAAAGGTGGAGGTACTACTACCTATACGTATGTACATCACCGTTTCCTCTATCACTCTAGTTGCGACGTGTACGTTCTTGGTTCTGGTCTCTGAGCTGAGCATTGACTGTGAGTGAGTGGATGAATGTCAAGATCCTTGTGTCTTTTGTGTTTCTTTTGTTAGTACCATCTTCATTATTTTAGTTTTTTGTACCAGTATTAGTATTATTTATCATATATTAGGGTTCTCTTCTTATCTTGTTTACAAAATGCATACCTCCTTTCATGGACGATATCGGTTTTCTGAAGTAAATTACCCGTGATGACGATGATGACATTTAAGAAATACATTTCAAGCTAGTAGGGAATACTATAATAAAGCTTGTTATGCATAATATGCCGCCAGGCACATTTGATGGCATTTCTGTGTAAACTGTATGGGCAAAAGGTGTGTAGCAGTTTTGTTACCGTCGTCGTTCAATTTTAGTGGTGCGACGACGAACTACAATACTACGTACCTGGTTGGAGCGTCCCGTGTGATTCATGGTTGTCAGCTATAACAAATTTGGAGCAGGCAGAGAAAAATTGCGAGGATCTATATGTATTTAATAATATTATTCTATTACTTAAAAAGTTATCTAGTTCGCTTGGTATACATTCGACCATAATAATGGTACTCACACATTGTGTATTTTGTCTTCTTATGTGTTTAAGCTGATTGATTCAGCTCAAGTCATATGCATGCATTAACGTTTTCCAGCTCGATTAATTTTTGGGAAAGCCTCGTGAAGAGTAAAGAAAAGCTGTCTTGTTAGGATGACAAATAATAAAAGTGACACATATAGTCATTGATGGATCCCTTTTTCATGGTTAAATTATTATTACTATTACAGTTATAGTGCTCATTGTTCCACAAAACAAGTATGAATAGCTGAAAGCGAATATCTTCAGCGATGCTCGCTCTTCGTTCACAACAACGGCAAAAATTGTGATAATAAAAACTACCATGGTTAGATAGACTGGACTTCAGCAGGAGTTTCAAGTAAAAAACTATTAGCATATACTAATATATGTGTAGTTAGAAGCGTAATAATAATCCTAGCCATTCCAATAGGAATTAGTAGTGGGTGTTAAATGTGCATGAAATAATATTTGCCTACAGTATGTAAAGTACCAGAATTTAAACGGACATTCATTTGCGTATATTAACGAACATTATACTGAAAGGGACAATGGTATGCCCATATGTTTTCTTTTTATGACTTCCTGGAAGCTCTTTTACCCAAGCTGATGATGACAGTGCTGGCCTGAAGGCAGCACAATTTTTCGTGGCTGGTTGTTGCTGGTTGACTACGCAGAATTTACTTACCCACTTTTTTTTACCTACCAGCCTTGGTGTTGTTGGCTTTTCCCTCTCTGCTGGAGTGTGTTATTGAGGTAATTTAATCATATTAAAAGGTTAGACGGTGGTGGTTCTCCTCCCTTTTTAAGAGAACCACCACTCAAATAGCATTTGATTAAACGTCCATTCACGCTCAGGCTAGCGTAACGAGTTATAAATCAAACGTAGGCGAACAAAAACTTACCTGCTTTGAATGTGTTCGTTTTTTCTATGCTGCTGCTTCAAATAGGTACATGTCCAAGAAGGAACTAGGTGGATACCACGAATAAAAACTGGGGAAAATATTCACAGAACTCAATTGACAATAAACGCTCACATAGCATTGACTACATTACTTATTATTATTGATATTCAATTTTCGAAATTGTTTGTTTAATTTTATATCCGGAAAACGGACATTCACAACAGTCCAGCCACGGTAATAGTACTTATTGCCAGTCATACATATTTTGTTTAAAAAATGAATGCAAATACTTACACACATAAAGAAGGGGGTGTAAAATCCAGCAGAATTACTCGAATGCGCGTGTCCGGGTCAAAAATTCCAATTTACACCAAAACACCTGCTCTGCTACATCTGCCAGAACCATTTCCTGATTAAATACTTACTCCTAGTTTCCCTAAGAAATATTTTCCCGAAACTGAAAGCTAGCTGTGATTCAAAAACAGTTCCATAATAACATTAGTTTGGCTGTACTCCCTGAATGCTTTTGCAGCATTTAAACAATCTCATTGTTCATGGGGCGAAGTGAGAACTTCTGCTTCTGGTGAGTCTTTCTTATGATTTGATTCAAGTAATTTTTATGAACTTTATTACGATTGATTGAAACATTTACTTAATGTTGACACGTACTTTTCACGCGCCCACAGACAAGTTAACAAAAGGATGAGCAGGGTTTTCTCTATACCCTTCATTTTGCCATTCTTCATGAAACCATCTGTCAAATCCATTAAAAATGTCACGCTGAAGAAATTGATACTCAATTTGTGCACAACTTATTTTAGTGCATCAAAGTCAAAAAGTTAGTTCTGCTTCAAACCTCCATTAAGCATGTGTGCAATTTGATACGAACAATTTGGTAGTTTATATTTAACCATATGGGTCGGCAATTGTTTCCAATGAGCACTTAAAAAGGCAAGTAACAACAATTGGATCAAGATGGTTCACAATTCTGCGAATGATGATCCAAGCATCACGTGTTGAATATGGATACATTCTAACCCATAATTGCTTTGATGATCGCTAAGGATCAAAAATAAAAAAATCGATCTTTTTTATGAGTTAACCTTTTACAAATACTGACTGCTCGGTGTTACAGAAAGGGCACGTAATACTCACATGTACATATATACCCTCACTCACAAATTCATTTTATCCTAGTTGCTGGTTTTGACAATGCTATGTTAAATACAGTGAAAAGAGGGTATATCGGATTGGGACATCTCTCACTTGCATTGTGTGGTCTCCAGAGAACTTACAAGTACTCTTTCAGTCATTTGTCACTCTTTGCTGATGTTCCAATTGAAGAGATGAAAAATGATGTAAATAAATGGAAAACATTCATTAGTCATCCAAACTCCAAATTCTAGTTATGAATTTAAGTTGAAGCTACAAAAGAACATACACATTTGCTGAGATTTTCCGCACAAGCACACGTTTTTCCATTGAAATTAATTTAATCCATTATTTCATAGAGCCCAGGCAGTTCCTAATCAAAACTTGCACACATCTTTCATCGATTGCAATTGATTGCGTTCGAAATCAATCATACTGTATTTTTTAAGCTCACTTTATGTGATTCGACATCACACAGAGTGTGTACTGACCAGGAATACCTTTTTCGATAATGTGGAATGAGTGGCATTAATTGTACGTGCATACTTAAGTTGGCAGACTTTAGAAATGCTCCAAATCACAACAATATTCATTCTTCGCGATGTTAACCTTTTCCTCAAGTAAGTGACAAGGAAAACATTAACATTCACTTGGCAATGCACACATATAAGTAGGTACATATGGTACAAAACGAAAATTGGTAAATCATAACATATAAAAATCGTGTTGTATGTTTCATACGTGAAAATAAACATTCAATAAAAAGTGTAGCGTAATGTGCAACGAACGGCTTAGGCTCGTCTTGTATGGAAGTAAAATTACAATTTCCTGTGATGAGCATTTGGGTTTTAGTGTATTTACAAGCTTTGCTCCTTGTCTCGTCTCTTTCTCTGTGTCTTTCTCACAGCAATTGAATAGACGGATTTGTGGACTCGACTGTAAAGAATAATTATGTGCAAGCTGAGAGATGCAACAAATAAAGAGAAATTCAATACAATGATACCACCATTGCTACATGCTCAAAACAATAATGCTCTTCCCATTCAGCGTTTTCCATAGGATTGCTTTCTGTTTCATTTTTATATATTTTTTTCTTTTTTTCCAACTTCCCGACTTTGATTAAAAGAGTAGAGTTGCGTTGTTGTTTCTCCCGGGGTAGCGTATGGATGTAATAATGTTTTAGGTTATATTCAGTGTTCTTCATAGTTCGTGAGACAGAACCCAAGTAAAATTCTGATCCGTCCGCTGCAGCTATATGCTAAAAAGAGCCATGAATGATTGATGTGCTCACAGCTTTGCCCATACATACAAGGCACAATCTTTATTTTCTGGTACTTACTTATTTTCTAAAGATTTAACTAGTTCTCTCTTTTTCTCTTCCCGTTTCACAAGGACTCGAAGATTTGCTCTCCGGGGACTTGTCAAACTGGAATTGAGAGCTCATGAGAATTGAATGAATTAAAGTTTTGCCTCTTTGCCTCCCTTCATTTTGTTATTATCTGATATGTCCTCTTCCTTCCCGTGGTACATGCCAAAAGGTTAAATAAGTATAATTGTGAATCAGATTTGCCACTTTAACTTAGTTAACTGACACCTTCTGATTGTAATCAGACTTTGAAAATTAGAATAAAAAGGCTCTTTCCGTCAAGAACTACATAATATCCTTATCCCTAGTAAAAAAACGTCTATACACTACTAACTGTACTTGCCAGAAAATGAATATGTAGAACATGAAGTTGGAATGTCATGGACGATCAACCATTCCTTGCGTTCGTAAAAGATGCTGATCACGTTTGAATAACAAGGGATGAAATAGTTAGTATATTGCCCCTTTCGTAAAAATTGCTTTTCCCCATATTATGCTGTTGCACACAGTTCACGAACAACCACTTTGTCAAGTGCGCTTCATTTGAGCATTACAATTTTACAAAATTGCACTACCAATTGTGCGGATAAGTATTGTCATACGGGCTTACATACGATACGGCAGGTAACGAAGACATAAAAAGTCGATCAAGACGAAATAAATAGTGTTTCATGAATTTTTATACCAGATAAGGTAGTTTTGCTGAAGTTTGATCTTTTACCTGATAATGGTGCATGAGTATTCCAAGCTACAGAGAGGTTTGTCGCTCACATAGAATGTTTCTCATTACTTTTCTTTCTCTTTACTTTTCAATGGCACAATAGGAAGGGTGCTCAGCTATTTAAGCATTAAATTTTGTTGACTTCCTGCTCCAAGGAAGGAAGGTGAATAGGCCATGCAATTCATAGTTAAGTGGTGAATGTGAGCATTAAGGATTTTCTTAAAGTTTCATTTTATACACCAAATGATTCTGTAACATAGTACAGAAGAGTCTCTTGGAACAAAAAGTGAAAAGAAATGGATTCTCATCTGAGGCACATAACCGTCACCTTTTACCTCTTTTCTCTTTCTTTTTCCTTTTCACTTTTCTCTGTGTATGCAGGAGTAACACAAAAGGAACCCGTCAGCATAGAAAAAGTAAAATAAAGCAAAGTTTTTGACTCACATAAATTTCTATTGAGAAAGTCCTTTTTCCAGCCGTACACTAAATTTGATGTTGTAAGACCGTTTTTGTTTATTTGAGGACTTCTTTCATTCCAGTCAATTGTCGTTCTCCCTGAATAGAATCCCACAACATCATCAAGCAGCGAGAGTGAGAGAGACATGGGAATTAAGGAATTTGATACAGGTGAAGTTTTGTTTGGAGAGAAAGAAAATAAAGAGAAAGTGAAATGGAAAATGTATTTATTCTTATATTCTCCTTCTTGGTCATATAAAAAAGTCTAGAGGGCCAAGGCCCAATGTAATCAATTGAGGGGAATTGACTTGAATGTGTGAAATTGTTTTTGCGTTATTTTAAGAAGCGAGGAGAAACACTTAGAATGACATTCCAAATTAAAAAGAATGTTGATCTTCAGTTGAAATTGGAACAGGTGCATGATTCTTTCCGGAATGCTTTTATTGAGCACTATTTAGTAAATCGAGATGGAACAACGGAGAGAGTGAGACGAAATGAGCTTGCGAAAGCACCTCAATTAACAAAACAGATTTTTGTGATCACTTGCTGACAGAAAAATGAAGTGACATTAACAAAACCGAAGTGGTGAGAACACCTCGATGTAAAATAAAGTGTTTTATTTCGGTTTGGATAAAAAACGGAGATATTTAATTTCTACGCATCAGAAGGAGTTTCTCATTACTGGTGTGGGTTTTAAGAACTCAACCAAAATGAAAATCAACTAAACCAACAATTCAATCAACGCGTGGCAAACGATGTCACTGAACAATGGAGTGAGGGTATTCACCTCTGACTTTTGCAGTTATATTGATTGTATTCTAGCTGAGGTGTGCACAAGATTGATGAATTAGTCATGTTGCGCGGATAAAACAACAATTCACTCATTTCAGTTTAATCGACTTGTAATAAATTACAAAAATTGATGGGTCATTTATTTTAGAAGTAGAAGGGGTAGTAAACTTTCAACGAATAAATTAAATTAATATTTTTGTTGGCTTGAGGAGAAAAGGAATATCAAGTCTCAATGGTTTACAATTGCCCTTTGTTAAGTTCCAGAAACACAGGATTAAAAATAAACAACTTCATAAAGCATAATATACTGTTGACGAATTCAGTACTTGAAACTTCATTGGAGTTGAAATTTTGTAAAGCTTTTTCATTAGCTGCGCGCAGGTTAGCTCACTAACGGCCTAGGAAGTCTTCAGACTAATTTATTCGTACTTTCCAACTAACATTTGAACCTTAATAATTTGCATATTTACATATTTTTAAGGGTATATCGTTGTGCATACATACCTATATTATGTACGTCATCAGTCAAATCCATACAAAATCAGTTTTTAAACACAACGACGCCAACCTAGTATAAAATAACTACCTTGAGCATGCTGGGGAGCCGCCTTGCCCACAAAGCATATTAAAAATATAAATAGTATAATATGTACTTTCAAACGTTTTTACTAATTGAGAATACAACAGAAGTTAGCTAGTTTATGTGGTTGTCGATCGGTACTCGGGTTGAAATACTAATTCTAAAGTTATCCATGCATCAATGATAATGTGACAAATGAGTAACCTTTACCAATGCACAACAATACGATAGTTACGGTATATTTTATGAATTCCTGTTAATTCTTAATTGGCCGATGGCTAGAAAACACAAAGGCGGACACAAAAGAAAAATCTGTATACACCAGGAGAACTTAGTAATCATGAAAATCCTCTTTTTTATTTCATCATATTTTCTATTCATACTTAGAGTGTTGGTCCCCTTTTGTTTCCCAGCCTTCAGGGTGGACAAACATTACAGTTTGGCATTTGAACTTTGCAAAAGGAGAAACAAAGGAAACCCAACATGCCTTCTGGTACCTCGTTTGTTCGGATTAAATGATTAATCAAGCTAAACAGATTCTATATTCCCTCATCAAAATGTAGCACGAGGCTTCCATCGTGCTCTCTCTCTCTCTTCAAATGGCATGTTGGAAGGGATAATAATGATTATTATTAAAATTGAAGTAATATGTGCGCTGTAGGTTTTGTACATACAATAAACATAATTACTTTGTAATAATCTTTGGGCCAGCACACTTTTGTTGGTTGAAATGGACAATGACAAACAAGTATTTTCCTAGAATTCCTGAATGGTTTTCAGCCTGCTTTGTTAATTCTGTAAAACTTATTTTCTCCAGCAGGTGCACAGCAGCAGCTCAGCAGAGGGAGAGTCACGTTGCCCCAGTCAGCTCACGGGTACAGAACGAGGATGTAGAATCATCATCAAATCACGAGAGACTTACTCAATAACGGTTGTACGATTAAATTTTTTAGGAAGACTTGAGATCTCACTCACGTTCCACGTATTGTATATAAATTATAACATTTTGATTTAGTATATATTCAATAAATGTAAACCAAGACGCAAATTATGGGAATGTACATATAGAAGAATTCATAAGTTATCGAAATTCTTAACTATGAAACTTGTTAGTTTAAGAAATGCAAAATTACAACTAACCACATGCTTAACACAAAAAGTTTTATAATATTATTGTCAAAGTTAATAGGAAATAGTGTCACTGGTTTGCATTTATGTAGTTTTGTTGTGTGAATTAAATTACGGAATCAGTCATTAATAATTCTATTGTGGCTTAATTATTTCTGGCATTATATGCGCCATCGTGTGCTGTGGAGCGTGTCTAATCATATTCTATAATTTTCGAAATGATTGTGGTGAACGTTAATACGCATACCATAGTGAAACATAACTCTTCTTCTAAACATATGACTAAAGTTGATTACTTATTCTGCAGCATTTTTTATATTATTGTAGCTTTCCGCATTTCCACCACGGCACGAGCATTATTATGAAGCCTTTTTTACCACAAGTAAGCTCGTCAGGAGTAAACAAGCAACATTATTAGGAAGGATGTGTATGTTACGGTAATAATTCTGATACACGTAGTTTATTACATGATGCAATTTATCAATTATCATAGTAATTTCCTTAGATGGTAAATAAAGCTGCTATAGTGCTCCTTATAATGTAATGAAGAACTCAGGTTGTAAGTTTTGTATAAGCACTCTTATTTTTGTCTCTCGTGTAAGCACATTAGTAGTAGTAAGGATAGGGAAAGAGAATTTCGGATTTTGGCATTATTTCTTGAGCACTTTATTCCCACCCAGCCTGGTCAATATTTTATTACAGCAACAGCACTCACAGTCACAGTCAATAGAAATGAACACAAGATTATTATGTCGATGACACGAACGACGAACCAGCAAATAATAGTCTCCATTTTCATTGGAAATTGGAATACGATTATCATAGGTGGTTATTTTGCCTCATGCGACATGCACATTATCTGTTTCGGAAGATGTATTTATCTATTTGTTGTGTAGTGTTGTTCGAATCAGCAGAATTCAGTTATATGCTCTGTTTGTTCTGATGTTCTTGGTATTATTATTATTATTGCATTGGCTCCCTGTGTTGCTTTCTTTTTTAGAGGTTGACGATGCTGTGCCCTTTAGCTACCCTTACCGTTGATAAATACAGAAAGTGAATGCGAGTTGTTCTTTGTTGTCGTAAGAAGTAAGAAATAAATCCTCTCCGTTCTGGTTGAATGTGTCTGTAATTTAGGGTTTGTAATAGGAAACTCATGGACACGAAAAATAGGATCAAGCAAGCACTCCAGTATAATATAATAAAAAACGAACATTTAATGGAGTCGTATGCTATCACTTTTTCCTATCGTAAGCTGTCCTCTTGTTCGATGTACCCAGGACCAGACGAACCATTACAAGTAAGCGGAAATTGATCTGAACTCAAGGCTGCTTACTCAAACTTATATGGGAGTGCCAGACACTTTTAAGATCCGTTAGCTTTATGTATTGAACGTTGCTTTATTTATTATGGTTTATACTTTAAGTATTTCTTTAGAGAGCTATTCTTGAACAACTTTGGTAGAAAATCTTCCTCGAGGAGTGTTAACGTACATAAAAATAATTAACTACATGTAGTAGCAAAAAAGTCGAGTAACTCAATATTCCTTGAATCCACAAACAAAATAATAATAATAAATAATAATAATAATATTGCACTGAGAATTATGAAAAATGAAAAATAACCCGTTAGGGATAATATTAGAAACATTCTCATTAAATTAACCATAATATACATTATGATATTATATTAGTTATGTATGCGTTGAATCAATGACGAGCGACCAAATTAAGAATAATGAATGGTGCATAAATATATGCTTGTTGTGATGATGTACTTAGAAGTTTGTTATTCCGAATGAACGTATTAAATTTAATACGACGTACTTCGACACGGAAAGAAAGTTGAAAAATAAATGATGTGATGAAAGCCAACAACTCCAGAATCTTCTTACATTGGTTGAACAGAGAGAAAGTTACATTTTATCACGAACCCGTGCCTTCAATCTGTAAGTATTTACATGTCCCCTCTGTC
>JAHZNF010003568.1:0-13646 GCA_027744215.1 Troglopedetes dispersus | reverse complement strand
CGGTCCATTTGTTAGTACTCAGCATGGATTAGGAAATTAGTTTGCTTTCTCAGTTCGCATCTCTTCTTGGACGTTGCGAGTGAACGAGGAAAGAGCAAACGAAAGAAAACTAATGAATCTGTCACCACCGAAGTTTTTGGCACTGCTTGACGTAAATATCTAAACTACACGGGTGGTTTTATAGTGGGCTTGCGAAATATAGTCAATAGTACCGTGCATAAATGATGAAGTTACATGGAACTTACTTAGTCTACTCAAGATTGTATTCATGTCTAAGGTTTAATCAAATTGTCTGACTATGAAACACCGACACTACTAAAGTATGTATTCTGTGATATTTAACGCTTTTGGATCTTGCATTTTACACAGATTGGATTGCACAGGTAAGAAAATTAAATGCGAATTATGTTAGTTGAGGAAAGGATGCATTGCTTCTCAGGTTTCATTTGTTACATTATACGTTTCCACTTATGGAAATAATTAGACATTACTCCATATTGAACATGAGAAAATTTAGCAATTTCATTCAGAACAGTCTATTTAGCTAGGAAAATTCCAACAGACCTGTGGTGTTGTGTTAGTAAAAGTTTTCACCACAGGCACATACCGCATGAACAGTCAGATTGGCACACTTCTTTCTCTATTACAGATAAGCTTCTGCATGAGCTATTGCAAATAATTACACAATTCTGCCGAACAGTGCTTTCCCTTTTCAACACTGCCATCATCTTGTTCCTGTTCTTGCATCCCTGTGTTAGCTATCGTGTAGAAACGAGTGAGAAGCTCGACTTGGAAAGATGGAACCTGATGATATGATGCTTTTGCAGTTGATTAATACCTTCCATGGTTATCTCTTTTCTTCCCGAATGAAGCAACTAACTATAAAGTATTCCAAGAAAGTTCCCAACTTGTTCGAGATTTATGTGAGTGCTTCGAAAAGCCTGTGGTTCACATACACATCCGCAGTCTCTCTGGAAGGAACGTATATACTAATGTTGCACAAACTCAACTGCTTCTCCTTCAATTTCTTGCATCTTTTCATGTCAAAGCATGGTTAATGAGAAACGGCTTTGAGCAATATGTTCTACAAAAAGCAAGACATTTCCCCGCCTCGCACTTTCTGTGCTAAAAGAAAAGTGAACATCACCACTGGGTATACTTTTAGTGTCGGATGCAAGATGATATGCAGGCAGACAGGAAAGGGAAAGAATTGCGACAAACAAACAGGTAGGAAAGAAGTAAACTTTCTGCAACTCATTTGAACTACTTTGTTGGCGAGCTGGCAACAAATCAGAAAAAGGATCGTTGAACTCCCAAAGGAAAGTATAGGCGTTGGGAAATAGAACTATCAGATGTGCTTGTAGGGTTTCACAGAAGTGAATTACGTATATGATCCTGCAGGCATGTCACGTAGTTAAAATTCTGGGTAGTAATTGAATCAGCCTCTTGTCTAATTTCAGATAGGCCTGCCATCAGTGTTAAATCTCACAAGGTGGGGCTACATTTGAGGAAGTTTAGCATAAATAATTGATTGTAGCTAAAAATATAATTTCAAGGTGACGATGATTTATGAGGTACCAAATTTTGCCTCCGTAGGTTTACAGGAAACACAAATCTCGTAAGGCTTTAATTCAATTGCGATTTAAAAAATTCCCAACTACAAGGGGAAATCAAGGTGAGCTGGAAAGTACTATACTCTATAGCCTTGATATTTTGGTAAGGAACAGGATTAAAAATTAAACCTCCTGGTCTCAGGTGAAGTATTTACGCTTTCCAGTGAAATCCAATTTTATAGTCATGAGAGATAATAACATGTACCTAAGTGAAAAGTGAATTTCACGAAGAAAATTAATGTCAGCCAGATTGAATTAACGCTAACTGCTAAAGCTGATTTTACAAAGGTTTCATTATCCATCCAATGCTTTTATGAAGACTAACAATATTCCCAATTACGCTCCCACATGTAGGTAGTCCACCTAAAATCTACACAGACTTAGACAGATGGAAGTTTAATATCTTGGTATCCGTTATGCTTATTAGGTTAGGTAGCGCGAGCAAAACACGTGAATTACATTTTTGAGAAATACTGGGACTTTATTAAACCCAAACTTTTTAACAAGATCATTCGTCTTGCAAATCATCATGTTATGCTTCAAAACGTTTGAAAAAGCAATAAACCTTTCAATTTACCTTAGGTTATTGAAAGGTTGTTCAGTATCCTGTAGGCCTACTGGGAACAGGATGACTGATAGGCCTGGATGAATCAGCGGGAGTCTGTTTATAACATATTATTATATTTCCGTGTTATAAAAAATTAATGATGTTACATTCACTAATCACTCCCATTTTNTAAACCTTTCAATTTACCTTAGGTTATTGAAAGGTTGTTCAGTATCCTGTAGGCCTACTGGGAACAGGATGACTGATAGGCCTGGATGAATCAGCGGGAGTCTGTTTATAACATATTATTATATTTCCGTGTTATAAAAAATTAATGATGTTACATTCACTAATCACTCCCATTTTGAAAGGAAAGCTTGAAATAGCAAATTGGTCTAGATTTGAGCAGAACATAGAGTTTCACAAGGTAAAAATTTTATTCTCACCCTCTCGACAAATTGGGAATTGCGGGAAAATTTCATATATAATGTCAGGCTTAAACACGAATATTCCATTTCTGTTCTAAAGATTTGATACTACATCCTAATATATGCAATATTCATCTTCAGTCAGACGACCGCACCAACGGTAAAAGAAAGCATGATATTTCAAAGAGAAGACGTTCCAAGCTTCTTGAAATGAAAATGCATGACACCAAGTAGTCTGAAAGAAGACATTAATGTACCCCTATCCCTTACCTTTTATGGTAATGTAATGTGTCTCGGTAATGTGTGCAGTGCGTAAAGTACATATACTTCCTCTTTTCTCAGAAGAAACTGAAGCGAAAACTATTTTTTAGCATTACAGAGCATATTTTATGCACATTGAAACCATCCGAAATGTATGCTTGGCTGGCGGGGCTGTTTCATAACACGGAAGCGCCAGCTCACATCAGCAAACACGCCAGACAGACGTGTATTCACATGATGATGGAGAACAAACAGGGTACTTCTATCAAATCAACATTTTTTGCGTTTCATGGTTTTTTCCTTCCGTTTTTTTCAACTAGAACTTTACCATGCCCAACTCAACTCCTACACATTTTTATTTTCTATTCACGTAGATGTATAACTATAAGATGGATGAGACGAGGCAGTTCAGCTTCCGCCATGAAATTTTGAACAAACCCAGATTAAAGGAGACTTTTATTCGTTCTCGTGTTTCCACTCTTCTAGTTGTTTTATGGCCACCTGAGACTTTAGCTCAGCTCCTTTCTCCGCAGTCCCCCTTCACTTTTTCCTGCTAAGCATGTTGCAAGTTGCCGATATAACAACTCGTACCTTTCGTATAAACCTTCATATGACTCATGACTTGGATGAAAGAACATGAAGACGTCTACGAGAGTTCTTCATGTCTTTCAAAAACGAAAATTCATTCCTTTCTCCAAAAACACAAATTGTATTGAATTTTCAAACTCCAGGAAAGAGCAGAGAGAGCAAGAGAGAGAGCACAACCATTTTTCCTATTCCTTATGATGTTGGCAACTTGAATTGTACTCGTGTTTACCTGTCCTTTGTTCAGTTTACGAAACATGCAAAGAAAAGAGCTTACTTCTATTTTAAAACACGTGAGATTCGCAAAGGAAAAGCACTGTGTGGTGCAGAGAATGTATGAAAAAAAACTTTTGTACTTTTTGATTAACATTTTATGTAATGACATGTTACAAAAGTAACAAAAACTTTTATATCCTTTTTCATGATTACGTTTTTTAGTTGTACGCGTTCGTTCGGGAGCAAGTTGATGTGCATTAGGTAGAGTGTCCAGGGAGAGAGAGAGCACACAAAGGTACGCATTACTGTCTATGTTCCTTCAGGTTTAACCTTTATTATTTTTCGGACACTATTTTTTTACTGCTTTTCAGATTGAAAATGTACGTCAGCCACTATTCGAATTCGTATCTATTTTTACACTGTTCAGCAAAAAAAAAATTCAGAAGCATTGCAAAGCTTTTCAATAAAAGAAATTGATTCTGTCGACACTTTGGATAATGAAGGGAAGAAGGGAGAACTTGAGACCAATTATAGTGTCAAATTCTCGGGAAAACTTGCATGGTTTGTGGCCTGTCAGTCATGTCAACGTGTTCAATCTTGTTGGTAGTAGCGATTAATGGCAACAGGGAATGAAAGGCGTATCTGACACAAAATTTCGGTTACTGCGAGTCAGCGCGAGGAATACTCTAAGTTCACTGTGTTACCCTGTTTGTCGTACGACATACAAAGTAAACAAACACTCGCATTGGATAAGAAGAACTCATTAATAAAAGGCTATAAATACGAACTGCAGTCAACAGAAACGGTACGCAAGCAATTAGCACATATGAAAATGGATTTACATTCTTCTGTCGAGCCGAGCATTCTGAGGTAAGACGAAATAGCGATCTGCTCTTGGCTGGCAAGCAAGTGACTTGGCTGAGTATGTATTTAATAGATGCCTCCGGCAAGGTAAAAAAAATTGACGCGAGGTGATTGTATGTGACATGTCAAAATCAAAATGAATGACAGGATTAATGTTATATCCTAGATAGAACCGTGCTTTCATCAAAGTTTGCACAGTGTGCGGGTTCTTCCTGTGATAAGCAGCAAAGTATGTCAGTAAGGCCGCCAAGGCCTTCTTCTGGTACCCGTTCATATGTAGTTACTTTTATTATCTGCCTTCCTGTAGCACGCACTAAACACATCCATCAAATCCCTATAAGCGGAACAGGTAATTTAGAGAAATACCATGAAAATGGGGCCTAGCTTGAATATTCTGTGCCTTTGCTAGCAGCCAAAGCAGACACCATTAACTAATTAATTTCCGTTATTGTCACAAATGTCTCGCATTAATAATATCCTAACGTGAGCATTGTCTTCCTTGTCTATTAAAAGATTGTGGGACGGTGAGCAACAATAAAATGGTTACGGCTTCGGGGGGGAAAGTTTTGTCACATTTATGTATTCTTGTCACAGTTTGGAAGTCACAAAAGGATTCAACGCAAACATAAGCTCTTCTTGTCACCTTAAATTAAATTACTTTCGCCAGGTAAAGGTTTGCGTAGCTTGTAAATAATGTTTACAGTTTACATCACATAAACAAGAGCTATTGTGTGTTCTATCACGTCTATTCCTACATTTTCCGCTCATTGGAAGCAACAGGCCTAACTTTGTTGGAAACCACACGCTGTAACTTTTGTTCGAAAGCTGTATTTAGTGTTGGTTTGTGAGTAAAGATTCCGTAACATACTTTCGCTTTTTCTCCACACATTCCTCTCTTTGCAACTATTTTTCCCACAAAGTATGCCTAAGTTAAAATTATTATTTGATACTCGGTACGTAAATACTTCGTTTATTGCTTCATTCATATTATTATATCGATGCCAATACGACATACATTAATTTTCAAAGTTTCAAAGAAGGCGGCTTATACTTCTGGCGCCAACTTTTGACATAATGGATTAAAACCAAAAGGTGATATTCAGTTAGGTATGTATGTCTCGCTTACAAAACATATAGTTATCTGGTCATTTAATTCGTACTACCAAATGGAGTTTCTACTATAAATTACTTAATGTCCCTTATCATCATCGCTTTCATCACGTCATGCTGGATGGAGCCATCTATTTACCAACCATCCGCAATGACGTAAGACTAGACGTAATGACTGTAAGGATATTTTACAAGGAAAACACTCTCTTATCGAGCATACACATAAAGGACATAATGTGAATGCCATCATAAACGATTTTCGATCATTGTCGTTTAGAAAGTCCACAGAGAGCTCATAAACTTTTACAATGGACTATCACATCACAGCACCATTACCTTTTCATCACATTTTTAGAATAGCTCGACTTCGGCTTTGAAGCCACTACCAACCAGGTTTTCTGTCTCTTAAAAGTTTCTTCTCATTTGCCACAAATAGATCCTTTGGCACTTTAGTATGTCCCAAGATTAGTTAATTCTAATGAAGTACGGCTCTGGAGGGCATGGGACTGGGACCTGGCGCGGATTAGTATCTATGTATATGCCATCAAAAATCAACATTATGGTTTAACCTGAATAGCCGTAAGAAAATTTGTGGGTAGGAAACTCTCACTTTATTTGAGCATATTCGGTAATTTCACTGTGGACGTGCTAGTTTCTAGACGTACGGGTATTACCTGTGCACTATATTTTAGGTGTTGTTTTTTTTCTATTTTGACGCATATATTACATTGTACATATATAACGCTACATAAATGGTAAATTAGGTCCCCTACTTAAGTCGATGAGTTCAATTTACAGTGAGTTAGATATTATGAAATTGGTTAGAAATATACATAAATAGTTTAGAAGGCCGACTAACAGTTTGGTACGAATGCCAATAAATTGAATTTTATGACAGGAAGTTCTTGATTTACTGTCCGTTTTAAAAAGCCATCTGCTCGCCCTGACATCTTCAAAAACAATTTTTAGAACAATATCGAAATTGCTTTTTATCATACAATACACATCGTAAGAGTTTTTCTGCTGTTCTCTATGGTATGTAAGTATAAAAGTTGCTCTTTCATTGAAAAGTTTATAAGGCATTGCATTCTAAAAAAATTACACCTTTTCAATTCCTTGTCTCCCCACGAGTTTTACCACAACAAGCAATCTTTTGAGAATGAGAAAGTTTTTTTTTCAAATTTCCTATTCTAGAAAAAATACTGGGCGGGAGCTCAAGTGGGAAATGGAATGTTGGAAGACGAAGATTATTGTAAATAACGCAAATGTTTGTCGATTCACACAAGGCAAACATTAACGCAATATCCTGAAAGCATCTTTATTTTTATTGAAGTGAAATCACAATAGACCTGGTTAACTCAGAGTATGCTAACCTGGTTTTTGGAAAATGTTAGACGAGGTTTTATTTAAATGAAACATTCCCTCGTTCGAAACCGCCATTTTATTAAATGAAATCAGTAAATCAAACCAACTCCCCAGGTCTTTATGTCAAGCACCAAATATTAGAAATAACCTAGTTGGAACATTTGTGGATATGTAATGCGAGGTGAGCCTCTACAATGAAGCCAAGTGGGGCTATGACAAGTAAACCTGTGCATTTGCTGTTTACTGCCATTCTTTTATATGTAAAAAGTCGATGGTGGAGCTTTGCAATGCTTTTAAAGGTTGATTTAATATCCCATTACACAGTTCTCGAACTTTGCAAAGGTCAAAATAATCTTTTCCTGTTTACTATGTTGTACTATTGCAGTAAGTGTTCGAACTTTTATTCAATTTTTGCGGGATTCCTTTCAGAGACTGTGTTGTACTAGAGTACCTNTTGGGGTAAGTGTAAATAAGACTTTCTTCTCTGCAATCTACACAGTCTGTCATCCTTGCTTTTGTGTGTGTGTGTGTGCCTTCAGTCGCAAACTATTGAAAGGAAAATCTCATGTGAAAAGATCTACCTTACATTATGTGCTTGTGTAGAAGTTGCAGATTTTTCGTAAAATGAAAAAGAAGAGGTAATAAAAGCTAACTCAATTTCTTCTTTTAAGGCTTATCCACTTCGCAGTTCACTGTAAAAGATGGCCTCACCAGTTATTTTCCTCATGCGACCGTGTGAATCATAAATTCACAATGCTTACCCTACACAAAAGCTATTCTAAACAATTACACAGACGTCCGTCCACACTTCCGTACTCCGTACACTTTGATCTTCCAGCGCTTAGTAAAGAAGACTAGTAAAACGGGGGGCAACGTGATGCTGCAAATTATACTCTAGTACATCCACAGATTTCACGTCCCTTTCGATAGGCCATCATCAGGAAAAAAAGAAGTTCATTTTTCCCCTGCTTTAAAATAGATCGATATAGAAACGCTATTCAGGATCAATTTTCTTCTGTCGAGCTATTCATGGCATTTCTCTCATGGTTTCAGTAAATCGTTCAGGTAAATCGACAGATGGATGCCCACTTGTGCAGTAGAGGCAGAGTCAGTATTATCAAGAATGTAGTAGACGGTGTGTGTAGCTTGTCCACACAAAGAATCGATTAAATTTTTAGAGAAGGACATTGCATCACTCTTCATTCCTAAAATTCCGACTCTCAAAAAACCATGTAACCTCCTCCAGGTGACTGTCACTGTCAGCTGCCGCATGTCACAAACAGTTTGAAAATTTTAAATGAGGTCATGTACCTGCCTGTTTTTACAGGAGAAAGGGATAGTAGGGGAGAAACGCGAAATTCAACCACGACGACGCCAGAAGCAACCGAATTAAAAATTAATTTAGTTATGACTTGTTCAATACAAATGTTACTTTGAAATATTTACGTTTTTAATAAGATAAAAGGACTTGGTTCTCGGTAAATTATGTTGTGAAACATTTGAGAGTGAGTTATTCAATGAAAACATTCATTTCTCTGTACATTTATTAAAACCTCCTCCTATTCTGTATGCTGTACTGGACATTCACAAAACCAGTGGGCCAATTTATTTGTCAGTTTTTCATTTCAATAAATTCACCCGCCTGATAAAAATGTAAGTAGTGTCGGATGCCATAGTTGTAGACTTCGCGTATGGAGTAGGTATATTACGTAGATTGGAGAATAACAGCAGACCAATATATCAATTTACCTAGCTACATACATATATACGTCTCATTGGTTCTTTTTCCCTTTTCTTCAACTACAGCTTGAATTACCGAATTATAAGATTTACTACAGCGAAGGTATTTTCTTAGAGACACACGTTTTCCCAACTTCAATCTATGGAAAATTCCATATAAACTCTTACGAAGAAAGGTATGATGAAAGCGCAAACTTTGTTAATATACAACCTGTTATTTCACATTGTCGGCCTAATAAAAACCCCCGCACCATTTGCGACACAGAACAGAAGACTAGTCTCGATGCCAGAACATAACTCCAAATGATTACGTAAAGGTAATTTCATTGCATACTATATAGCTATGCGGAGAGTACTATGTCTTCCTTAATTGCGTACTTGTTTTCCTAACGACTCCTATTCCAAGGCATATATATTTCTCTCCTTGGAATATCTACGAACTTTCCAAGCAAAGTTCCTTCTGTTTCATTCATATCCTTTCTAAAAGAAAAGTTTTTTTTTATTATAATGCATGTGAAAGGTTTCCTAAATCCCAGAGCAGCCGGAGAAAAGGCGAGAGATAAAAAAGAATTTCACAGAGATAGAGAAAAGATGACGCGGACGAAGCTGAACTGGGGGAAAAAGTAACATGCACGTGTGAAATGTGTGTTTCATTATTGTTGCTGAATGGGATTCCGTTGTTGTTGCAGCTGTTGCGCTGCTTTCCTTTTCTTTTGTTAGTGGTGGTGGTCTGTTTATGTCTTAATGTTACTGGGCAATTTACGATTCCTCCTTCTTCACATTTTCCCCTCATACATGAGCAGAATGTTGGGGTAAGTGTAAATAAGACTTTCTTCTCTGCAATCTACACAGTCTGTCATCCTTGCTTTTGTGTGTGTGTGTGTGCCTTCAGTCGCAAACTATTGAAAGGAAAATCTCATGTGAAAAGATCTACCTACACGCAACTGGCAAGCATAAGTAAACGAAGGGGAAATCCAATTTTACGAAGATCGTCAAGTCTTCAAAAGGCCATCTTGTGGGTTGAGAAAATTGCATGTTTTAAAAAAATTTCCGTCCTAACAAGTCTGCTTTGATAAACTGAGAAAACGTGTGCTGACAAAGTGGAGCATTCTGTTTTTGTGAAAATTTACCCGTCCTTCTTCTTGAATTTATTCGTTTGTCACATGCTACTTTTTTGAGTCTCAAAAAAAGTTTTTAACCAACAAGACAGCGTTCCGGCAAGTGTTGGAATGGAATTTGGAGTCATGTGGTTCTTGCTAACTTATTATTACATTTAATATCTGACTACAGCATTTGTCCTGAGGCATTTTGAAGGATTTCTGATGGCATGGTCTGCAGAATGATATCTGTCGGTAGAGACTGACGGTGAAGAATGGGCGGAATCCGCCCACATGAATTATGACTGCTTCCATTGTCTGAAACAGTCAGACGGAAAAGCGTCCTTCTTACTTATTCTTAGCACAACATCAGTTTCGTGTTTTGAATACTAGAAAACACGACGAGATATGCTGAAATCACAAAGCACTATTGTTAAGACGGAAAGATGACGCAGTTAAATGGGGTTTTCGTTCTAGGTCCTCCTTCAGGCGTTAAATCACATTAAGGGCAACTCTTCGAAAATTAATGCAGCAACACTGGTTACTCTGTGAAAGCTGGGTGGTAAAATCTTATAGACGACAAGAGACAAGCAAACATGGTGAGAACAATTGCAACCAACGAGCATGACCTATGCCGCAAAATAATCGAGTTTCGTAATATCCCGTATCATATTACAGATTCGTACTGTGGACGCAGCAGTCTTGAAGAAAGATAACTTTGTTTCCTATTCAGTTTTGTGGCAAAAGGAGAAAATTAGCAAGTACTCCGTAATATCTCATGGGATTTCCTTCCGTTTTCTCGTTTCGTCTCTCGCGTCATTCCGTATACAAAAACTTTATAGAACTTTCGCCAGAAGTTATGGAATAGGTAGTTTGTTTTGAATAGCCAAGGAAGGAGACGCAGAGAAACTGGACCAGCTCCTTTGAACATGTATTAAATAAAAGGGCTAAGCCAGCCGGGTGCACATATGTACCTAGGAGATTTTGGTTGTGTTGCGGTCCACCAAATTTTCACGATTCATGAATACTGATTCTTTTCCTTGTCTCAAATTCATGATACCTCAAGCCATGCGAGTGAAATAATAAAAACAGAACAAAGTTGTATGGAAACGTGAACAAGACATATTGTCACAAAGCAGTTCGAAAATAGATCTTTCGTCATCATAAATCGAAACAAAAATTAGGAATGCTTGTTCCACTAGTGCTAGATGCGTCGGGGCAGTCTGCAAAACACGCTTCTTGCACTCGGCCACACACCTCTGAAAATATTTATTACATCTGCATACGTCAATGAATTCTGCTCTTAGCAACAACCAGGTGGACAATGCCGTGGCCGAGGCTGAAACTCACAGTTTTTAGAACGACTTTTAACGTGTCATTTTGACTCAAAGCCCTTCTTGTTTGAAGTGCTGGCCCAAATTACTATGCATCTTAAAAATATGTAAAATGTGTGGTACTAAAACATTCAACCAAATGAATATTGGAAATAGTGATTATTTGCTACATTCATTCTATACTAAAATCGTATTTCAACCCTCAACCGAAACATGCCAGTGCACCGGTTACCTAGTGTAACATTTCAAAACTGAAAGCAATGAAGACCAACAAATGCGTTTGACTCAGTTCCAGCAAAGTGCTGACCTGAAAGTGCTTTTATTTCTAATTTTCATGAGACTGTGATTTTCGCTGTATTTGCGTCATTCCAGTGGCTGAATTTATTCTCCATTAAGTCATAATAGTAAAAATAAAACAATGATAAACAAAGTTACCTGGAATGTTTACCCCCACGTTACGTAATGGGCCATAATGATGAGCCATTTTATTCGATGTGGTATGTGCGAGGAGTAGAGTTTCATTGTTATTACGTTACCGCTAAATATTTAACTCCATTACTTTCTCGGTTTGAGTTCCTGCTTCCATTTTATTCAATTCGCGTGACGTTGTAAAAGCGAGAAATCTCACTGTTTATGTAGGGACGGATCCGTATACTTTCACCCAAGATGTGTAGCCAGGAAGACCATGATAGCAAACTAGCATTGCAGTGTTGTGTAACGAGAGAGAGTTGTTCTCTCATACTTTCGAAGCTGCCACGAAAGGGAACAGCTCGAAGTGAGTAGGAGTAAGGTGTACCGCAATAATAATAAACTAAATAAACATACAATAGGACAATAAAGTTGGTCTACTGAAAGCATTCCTGGCGTTTTAGCTCCCTGCTTTCCCTAGCATGGACCATGGCCATTGTCAGGCGTCTAGAAAGAAAGTCGAATCAAAGGAACGAACAGAGGATTTAAGACTGCATCATGGAAGGATTGTGTAAGACTGCTCCAGCCCGCCATTCTTCTGTCTGGATGCCCTTTCTTTTGTACAGATTCTGAAAACCATTGTCGTATCGAGCCATCAATGTTTTCAAGAACACAAGATCAAAAGAAATGCACGGCTCCGTATCAAAAATAAATAAATGTATACAAAGAACATTGTTCTAGATTGTTTGATCAGGTTCCTTAAGACTTCCCTTGTGATCATTTCTACAACCGCAGCGTGTTTGGCCAAGTGTTTATCCGTTTTACTGGGCTGAGCCAAAACTACTTTTTAGATTTTGGTCATAATAATGGCTTCCTAACCTTGTACATATTCTTTGCTTGACTGCATTTTCCATAAAGGGAAGTGATAAATGCACCTTATTTTCAGACCACACAAACACTAGTTATGTACGTAATACCACCAGCAACGCAGTAATGCCAAGACGTTATTACTTTAGCCAAGTAACCAGTTGTAATAACAATGAACAAGGGTAACGTGAGCTCTAAATAATCCTATAAAGATCGAACACAGCCCTTTCTTATCCAGTGTACTACGATGATGTCTCAAACCCATTGATCCACAAGAACCTTCCATCGCACAATGTCTGTAGTTCGGTCGGGTCAACGAAATCCGACTGCAGCTTAGATCCTGCTTGCCAGTATCATTTTTACGTGGTATCTAATCGTTTTTATTTTCCTGTAAAAGCAATAACGGCTCTGTTTAGCCCATTTCATGTCGCTAATTCAATTTGAGTTTTTTCACTCCGCGAGAAAGCTGGGTGGAACACAAAGAATGAATAAACGTAAAAAAGTAACTCCAGGATTTATTTTCTGTGGTAAAACAACATAAGCCTTCTGCTCGCTCATGAAGGCAAGTACATTTGCAATTTGCAGGGTACATGGAAATAATTTTGCTTGAATGCCTTGTTCTATTTACTAAGGATTCACAAAGGATAGATAACCATTTGTGCTTTGATTCTACAGCACAGGACTTGTTTCAAAATGTAAACGCTAGGATCAAGCCTGACTTTCTCCAGCTTTCTCCATAGTTCTCCATAAGAGCCTCGAGCCTCAAAGAGAGTAATTCCTGTTGATGCACAACTAAATGAAAACAAGGTTTCCAGTACAAATACCCGCACAAAAAGCGGTTTGCATCTGACATGTCCAATCAGGATACAAAACAGATATTATTGTTTTAGGATAGACGTGAAGTTGTTATTTCGGATCCTCTTTCTGATGAAGCAACTTGAACTTAACCTGTACACATTTACCATAAAATCAGGAACCAACTCAAACGGAAATGTATGTATCATACAAAATGAACACTGATAGTTGAATGTGAAAGAAGTCAAGAAAAGCTTTCCACTGCGCTTCTCCTGGATTGTTCATGTAAACAGCCAAAAGCTTAACTCTTTTCCGTGTGGCTTAGTTGGCCACGCTGTGTTCACAAACATAAATACGTCGTGAATTGGAAGAGGATCTATCTAGGGCAGGTTGGTAGTAACAACGGGGCGAAGGCA